>VXAL01001479.1:838202-876952 GCA_013399475.1 Chauna torquata | reverse complement strand
AAAAAAAAAAAAAAGGCAGGGGGGAAGGGGACAAACAATGATGGGGGAATTGCTAGAAATTAGAGTTCACAGAAATGCAGCCGTTTAGGTTCATCCAATTATGCATTTGGTTCCGTCTCTCTTCCTGCTGAAATCAGTGGCAGGGTTCCCACTTCCTGCATAGGAACAAGAGCGAATAATGAACCTACAGAGTTGTCTGTTTTCTAAGGATGCGTGTTTTGGAAATGGAGAGAAATGGAAAATCAAGGGCACTGTCTGATTGTATAATTGGCTAATTGACCACTGCTGCATGATAGCTGCAGACAAGAGCATTGGACCTTTAGCTTGGTGTAGGTCAAACATTACTCTTCGGCACACAGCTTTGTAAGGATGTGGAATAGGCTTTCCAAGACAAATATGCAAAAAAAGGAGCAGAGTAACTGGGATTAGCTGTAGCCATGAATTCTGTGAATGGTTTGTTGGAAAGAGCATTAAATGGTAACATCAGTCCAAATACGAGGTCTGCATTGTCCCTGTTCCAAGCCTGCAGATGGATAATTCACTGTGTAAGAGGTTTTCATGGCCGACATTTCAAGCAGTCCTATTTGCCTTGGACTGGCTCTCTTGGTTTTTTTTTGTTTTTTTTTAAATCTTTTTGTATCAAAGTTTTTATTTCTTTTGGATAGAGTGTGGAGAGTGGAATCAAAGAAAAAAGCTACCTTAGGATTATTTCTCCCTCCTTAAATGAGCAAGAAATCAAAGGAATCTCTGGTTAAACTGAAAGGAGGCAACTAAAGCTTGGATAGGAATGCTTTTTTCATAAAATGTGCACTAAGGTATGGAAGTCGTTGCCACAAGATGTCATCCTAGCTAGAAATTTAATAAGAGTCAGGAAAATGGCTGAGGTATTAATAAATTTTAAAATGCATATTTGAAACAAAGCTTGGAAAGAAATTTAAGGCTTTGTGGTATAAGCTTGTTACTAGACCATAGAGAGCTTCTCCTTGTGTCCTTGCTCCTTTCCTTCCTTCTGTCTGTGCCCATTGCCCAGCTCAGATACTCAAATGCAAACATCTAAATCAAAGTTGTGTATTTTTCCATTTTGAGCAAACTGAGTCTGCTTGTCGCAAACAAGTTTCAAACACGTTGCTCATGAGAGAACGTTAAGAGTTAATCCACATTTGCTAAACAATGAGTTATGAGTTAATGCTGCTAGGTGGCCACCCGTCTGTTTTCTTCTGGTTCTGTTAGCTTTTAGCAGACAATGAAAGCAGCAGGTTGGCGAGGAACCTTTTGGTAAAATCCATTGCACTGACTTATGGCAACTATCTGGTTAGAAAGATTCTCTTGACACACTTGATGGTGCTTCCCTTATTTTATTCTGGTGTTTTTTGTAGCTGAGCAAATGAGCCTTCACGAAGGAAGATGCTTCACTTGATGCTTAAATGACCGTGAAGCTGATGAGGAGTTCTCGTGTGCATGTTCAGTGTCTGCATGCATATATACATGCATATGGATTTTTTTTAGATCTTAAAATGCAATTCCATTCAAGAATGTTTTCCTTTCTCCCAGAGGGAAGCAGAACTACTATTGCTTCTAAATATGTTTTTAAATAAATGTAAAAACCTCTGCTAATTAATTCACAATAATAAATTAAAATTGTTAATTTTCTGACCCATTTCCATTTAACATTGTGGATAACGATGACAGGTGATGTGAGCAGCAATAAAACTTCTATTTAATCAACACCAAGATGAACCATGTTCTTGTAAGAGGTCACGCAACTGTGTAACCACGCACATGATACACTAAGCATTTCCCCCCCAAAACTACAAATATGTTTTCAACAATAAGGCTAATATTTTTGCTTTCTATTTTGTCCCACAGCATCATTGGTAAAGTTGAGAGGTTGCCTGCCCCTTTCAACTGTAGCCTCGAAATACAAAAATGCAACATTGCCATGGTAACAAGCTGCTTCTGCCATCCATAAAAATAAGGGGCTAGCTATTTGTTTCCAATGATAACATCTTATGTTTAACTGCCTTGAGCAGTGCTGACAGGGTCAATCCTTGTTACAATATTCAGTTCTTCTTGGTCAAACAAAGAAAAACACTGCTAAAACTGACTGTGATGGACACAATCATAGATCCTTAATGTTAACCAATTCTTTTTTTAATGCTGTAAACAATCAAATGTGCAAAGTACCCTTCTTGCTGCTCCCATGTGAGGTGGACAGCACTCATTGGTTTCTTATTTGGAGAAATATAGGGTGATGAATTTAAAACATTTTTTAATTAAGCTTCACTCCATGGAGCTTTACTGTCTGAGATGGAAATGTCCTGGTGAGACGCTGTATGGTGAGAAATACCAGTCACGGTTATCTAAGACACTTCATAGCAGTGGAGGAAAAACACAGTCATTACAAAAATGTACACGGCCCTCTGGCCTTAAAGATCACTGTGTTGCATCTGCTACTAGGATTTCTGGCAACCTTCTTGTTGACCTTCCTTCCCGCTGCAGTCCCCAGATGGCTCTCACGCATGCCCTGTTGAAGGACAACGCTATTCTCCTTAACACGCAGCTGAAAAATGAGCCGCAGAGGGGTGAATAGGAGTACTTTTACACAAATGTGCTTTCATGTGTTTAGAACAGATTGTCCTGGTTTTGGCTGGGACAGAGTTAATTTTCTTCCTAGTAGCTGGTATGGTGCTGTGTTTTGGATGTAGGATGAGAATGCCTAGTGGGATTGCACTTTTGAGTCAAAGGTGTGGAGCTGAAGATCCAAACGTCTCCTCATACCTCTGAGTACCTAAATGTACCAAGTGGGGGAGAAGGGCATTAAGACCTGGGCTGAGGTGACTTGCCTGGGATCACCTGAGACCTGTCCCATAGCAGTGAGATGGGGAAGAAATGCAAATTCCTCCTAGCAGTCTTCAGGGGAAGATGGAGGAAAGAGCATGGCATGGGGGTCCAGGGATGCAAGTGAAAGTTGGAGGGTCTTCTGTTTTTCTGGAGCAAAGTGTCAGTCCTTCCCTGTGATGCTACCGCAGCTTGCAGGGCTTGTAGGTGTGAGCAGATGTGCCCATGTAGCAGGAGACAGGGGCTCTCCGCCCCCAGGGTCCTGCTCACCAGCAGGACCGTGTGGCCACACCAGCTGTGAGAGCCCCCACTTTGCGTCGCCGCATAGGAAAAGGAGATGGCTTTGGATCCAACGACTTAATGGGGCAGCCAGGCACAGAAGACCAACAGCCTCTTCTGGGTGATATTGTTTGCTTTAGCAATAAAAAAAGTTGAGTTGAGAGGGCCTGAACAGCAGTAGGTAGTGCAAGATAAAAGGTGTACCTGTGCTTGATGGATTATTTTGAGGATGAGCCACACCAGCTAACCGCGCTGGGGTCTGGCTTTGGGAACGTTTTCCTGAGAGCTCTCTGGTGATAAAACTGAGTGTAGCTGCTGTGCAACAACGTGTGCTCCTAGAGTCAGTAAATGCAATCTTGTGATTAGTGCAATGAAATATACACAGGCATCTTTTTTTGCTATTTTATTATTTCCTTTCAGTACTTGAAGGGGGCTTATAAAAAAGATGGAGAGGGACTCTTTATATGGGCAGATGGTGAAAGGACAAGGGGGAACAGTTTTAAACTAAATGAGGAGGGATTCAGATTGGATGTTAGGAGGAAATTCTTCCCTCAGGGTGGTGAGGCGCTGGAACAGGCTGCCCAGAGCAGCTGTGGGTGCCCCATCCCTGGTCAGGCTGGATGGGGCCCTGGGCAGCCTGGTCTGGTGGGCGGCATCCCTGCCCATGGCAGGGGGTTGGAAGTGGATGTTCTTTGAGGTCTCTTCCAACTCAAGCCATTCTATGATTCTACGATTATTTTTTTCTATTTCCTTCAGGGTAATTTCAAGGCATGTCAAGTATTTGAGTTTTCATTATTTTGAAATGCTCACTAGTTATTGTCTCTTGTTAAGATGAACTTGGTGAATCAAGCTTAAAATTTGGTCCTCCCCAGTGGAGATACTGGGATGTCGATGCTTTGGAAAGGTTGTCTGGACTGACAGTGCTTTGGAACTTGAAAGTATATCAATACATATGGGAATATGTATGGGTTTGTTTTTAATAAATCATGTACAGACATCTAGAGCTTGGGATAGACTCAATAAATCAAAATAACTACACGTAATGCTGAATATTCGTGACAGAACCCGGCACTGTAGTAAAATGTAAATAATCTATACTTTCAACGTGTACCAGGTGTTCCAGTAATGTTCTGAAATGCATGTGTTGTCAATATGTACATATTTCACAGTGAAAGCTGAGCACTGCTTAAGCTCTGAGGGGCACGAAACCATGTTACTCATAGGCTAATAGTAGACTTCATCCAAGGACAAGTCAGTTCATTGATACATAGCACGCAGTGATAGCTGGTAGTGCAAATGGACAAAAAAAGTGTAGGTTTAAATAGCTTATATGGCTTTTTGCACTCTTGGCATATTAGCATTATCTTGCACAAAGGTTATTCAGGGCCCTTGCATCCATTCCTATACTTTGCTTAATTGGACTCTGAAAGCATTCAATACATAAAAAAGATTATGATGTTTCTGCAAATGCATTTTAATTGAGGTCTGGGAGATTTCAGAGGATTTTCTCCTCCATTCACCCGTTTATAGCAGGAAGCGCCTAGGGAGCGCTTTTCATTCCTCTAGCTGCCTTGCGGGTTTGGTTGGTGAGGGAAGGACAGCCAGACGTGGATTCCGGTGTTCAAAAGAAGTTCCTTTGAAGCGGAGATGCTGTGCCAACCCAGGGTGACGGGAGCCCCGAGGTGACCTGTCTGATTACCCTTTTAACTGACCAAAGGAAAAAAAAATGTTTTGGAACCGGTTGCCAGTAGTACAAACGCTGTGAGAAGGACGTTGCGTAGTTCTCAGCCGAGCGATGACTCCGTGGGACCTCCTTTGCGGACCTGAACACACCTGGGGCAGCTGCGTACGCCTCTGTGGCAGCTCCTTTGTGTGTGCTCAGTTCAAGCCAGCTGAGACCATGTCGCTGCCACACAAAACAGCTTAATTTCTTAAGCAGCAGCGCTGCAGATATATGACATCGGTCCACTCCTGTGCACGCAGTCTGCGCACCTCTTCTGCACTGACTTGAGGGATTGTCAGGGGATTTTTTATTTAACATGTAGGATGTTTTCTTAAATGATTGTTCAAACGGAAAAGTCCACCAAACCACTATCACTTTCATGTGAGTGTTTTACGTGAGGCCAGTTACCTTGTGCCTTTTTGCTTCCTTACCTTAGAAAAGGACTTTTCTTTTTTACAGCAGTTAACACTAAGGTAAATTTTTCAAAGGCAAAACTTATGACTAGATATCTGACACCTATTTAAAGAGGCTGCCTGCTGCTGCGCTTCCTACTTCCTAGGACTGTACCGTCACTGTCAGGGTGGAACCCAACCGTTTCCTTCCTATTTCATCAGTAGGGAAGGAGGCATGCAAAAGTTTGCTCACAAGTAGCGTAAGATTTGGATGCTTTGCTCTTGATGTCCTCGTTTTCGTCTTCACTCAGCAGTGACAGGACAAATGACCCTCTCCAATATGACGCCAGCACTCTCAGCTGACAGCTTTCTGGTGACAAGACACTGAGGTCACTTGGAAAGCAGCATGCATGGCGTGTGAGGCTCTTGCCTCTGGTAGTTAGACTGATAAAGTCCTGGTTAGTTCAAAATAAAGGTTTTGTGCTGTAGGATTTTAGGATTTTTCCTTCCACTCCCCTGTTGTTTTTTTTTTTGGTAAGTGACTGAGCAGTAGAAACCAGGTGAAGAAAGCTGTTAATCTCTTTAGATCACACCTGAGGATTTGAGATAGATTTAACCACCTATTAGATGAACATGTTTTGCACTTTCGAGTGAATCCTACTTTTGTTAAGGCTTGGTGTGCAACTCCAAGAGCCTTCCGTGGGAGGAGGTCGGGCCGGGTGCAGCAGCTGCAGGGGTGTGTGTGTGTCTTGGAACACCTCTCAGTGTGGAGGAAAAGGGAGAAGGACCTTTCTGATCATATCTTGGGCTTCTTGGAGAGAGAACACCAAAAAAACCCATAGCCCTCCAGCTTTGCCAAAGAGCATTATTAAAATTAAAGCAGGCAAAACTCAATAGATCGTCTTCCTCAAACTAGTCAGCTACAGGTGTAAATTGGGATCAAATCACACTTTTCTCAGGGCACCGCTGCAGTATTTTGTTATTTACATCATTTTATTGAAAAGAGGGTCACTTTCTGGGAGTATGGAATAAGAAAAGCCTTAAACCTCGGGGATCCCTGCGTGCTCCTGGGCACGGTGGCTTGTTGCCTGGAGAGCCTGTTCCTCCGCTGGAGAGCTTCAGGGCTGTGCAGGTTTCCCCTCCCTTCCCGGCACTACTGCATTAAAACAAAATGGAAAAACAGTAATGAAAGAGCTTTGGGGGAAAATAAATAAATAATAATAAATAGTAATAATAATAAAATGCTGAAGGCAAAAAAAGGTTTCCTGCCTGTATAAAACAAGTAATAATTTATGGACTTTAGGCTGGGCCTCGTTACACATCAGTAAATGTTGATGCTATTATCTTAGAGTTGGCTTACGTTTTAAAGCTGTGCACGTTTAATTGTAGGCTTGCCATTTAGAAGGGAAAATCTCTTCAACAACCACACGTGCATTACTGGAAAGGATATTGTGGTGCGAGAGATCCAGTGGTAGGCATCCAATGGTTTGCTTCTACCTGAACTTAATGGATGATAATGCATCTTTTATGTCATGTATAACGATAAATTTACTACGCTAATAGGTCCATATGCCATAACAATAGACCACTGCTCCAGTAAGTTCCTCTTTTATATGAAAAATTGCTTGTGTATTGAGAAGAGGTTGACAGGTAAATTGCTGGATGCTACCATCTTTGATACAGTGATAAACTACGTCTTCAACAAAAACTATTAAATCAAAATCTGTTAACAAAAGCAGAAGGGGAAAACGAGAAATTAGGTAAGGAAGAGAATCACTTCACTTCTCTTAAAAGCAAGCTTGCAGAGAGTAGGGACTGCTATAAAGAGTAATCCCATTGCTCTGCTGTATTGAAGATCTGCAGTTCAGTTTTTAAACTCTTTTGCAAAGGATAAAACACATTTCAAGTCATTTGTGTGTAGGTAGTAGGCATTCTTTGGTAACAGGCAGATGCTAATCCTTTACTTTTTCTTAACGCATCCAAAATATTCAACTATATACTCGAAATATATTCAACTTTAATCAAACAAGATAGGCTTCTTCCAGTTAATTCCTAATTTGTGAAAAACAGACTATCTCAAATGTAAAATTTCCATTAGTCCCCCCTTTCCCACCCCCTGCCTCCTTCCCTTCCATCCTCATCCTTCCTCTCGTGTCAGTATGCAGCTTGGTGGGGCAGGGAAATATGTTCCAAGAGAAGCTAAACCTCTTTGGACAACAGATGCTGATGGCCTTCCATGCTTCTCTTAAATAAGCTATTTTACTGTAGACATTGAGTGGTTCTGTTGTTTTACAGCATGATAGAAATGGTTTTTCTTCATGCATATTTAGAGGGAAAATATTTTTTTAAGGGTCATAAAGATTTCCTGACTTATACAAGCAAAGCTGAAAGCAATGCAACCTTCATGGCTGCTTGAAAAATAAATTGAGGGAATATTTGTGTTGTATTTTGTATAGGTAATTTGTATGGCAAGCAGTGAAGATGGTAGATGGAAAGTGGTGGTTGTATTCCTCACTTGCATTAAAAAATTTTTGCGTGCATGTTGAGAGGAGAGCGGATTTTGGTTTCAATGGGAATAGAAATTGGTTTGTGTTCACTGTGTCAAAGGAGGAGCTGAGAGTAACTGTCAAGTTCCTGCTATATCTGCCCAGTGCACTGCTTGTGAGAAGACGTTTCATAGAAGTGGTGACCGAAATGGATTTTAAGTCGGCTGGTGAGGTCTTGATGTGTTACCTTTGTCTAACACTTAATCATACTAATGTGTGTCTGGAGTGCGGATGTGACAGCTACAGGAGCGCGTCAGCTGCAGGTGATAACATGCACTTCTTTCAAAAGAAAAGAAAGCGCATATAGTGGTTGTCACGGCATACTGCCTATCTGAGAGTATTATGAGAGCAAATTTTGTGCTAGTGAAGGCAGAGTGACCACAGGTAGGGTATTGTGGGGGCAGGGGAGTGAGTGGGGCAATATGAAGTCTTCTAAAATATCCACTGCTGGAGACATACTTATTGCTTCCATTTCTCCTGTGTTGGTAAATTATCTTCCAAATCTGTGCCTAGCTGTTGCAGCCCATATTTGATACGTATATACATAGCTGTTCCAGAAACACCCTTTTTTTCTTTTCCTTTTTGTATTAAAATTGTGTAAAATTCCCAAAAGAATTTGGGGTAGATATCAGATGACTCAAAACACTGGGAAGAAAATCATCTTTTTAAACTGATTTCTTTTGTATCCTTGAGCACCAGGCACACACACGCCGGGCATAAATAGTGGCCATCTGCAAGTTTGCAAGAAGTTTATTTTAAACTTCTGCTGCTACTAGATATTTCCCATTGTCTTCTGAGATAAATTACTTACTGATTGCTCATCTGGCACATTCCTAAGCAATATTTCTAGCCTACTTCATTGGTTACAATGACATTCAGTGAAAAACCTTCTGAAAATGAGTAGTTCACTGAGTTTATGTAGGAGGACACTTGCGTATCAGGTGTGAGCATATGCGAGTCCCCAGGCACTTCTGGGGACCCCTTTTTATCCATCCACTTACACGCATGCAGTCTGAGGCAGCAGCTGCCCCACGCAGCTCATGGTCTGGATGTGTCAAACAAGTCTCGAGTGAACCAGAGAGATTCAATGACTTGAGGGGAATTGATCATAAATATTTTGAGTTTAAATCAATGCCTCACTGCTGGGATTATCTAACTGGTTCTGAATAATTTGAAGGTTGTGTTTTGTTTCATGTTTGTGAAAAATAGACAATGGATCACCATTAGTGACCATTTGGGCCACAAATCGTTCACAAAGCTAGGCATAACTTCCCATGGAGCGCTGCTTACTGAAAAGCAAAGCTTACTGAAAGAGCATTGTGAAGGGACATCCATGTGTGCTGCTGAATTGCAAAATGCAAACCCCGAGAAGTTTTCATTTAAGCAAGAACATCTTCTGAACACTCAACAGTTTAAAAAATAGAAATGTGACTTCAGCAGCAAGAATTGCATGAGGCATTCCCTTAAAATGGCGGAATGGGGCAGCTGGAGGCAGGGAAGGTGTTGGCAGAGATGTTTATTTGAAGGTGATTCTCCATGGAGCAGGCGGAGGACCTCTGTAGCAGACACATGGTGTTTGCCCCAGTCCTCTGCAGCAGGAAGGTCTTAAATGGATCGTTAGCGCCTATTATTTCAGTTTTATCTTTAGCTTAGTAACATAAATTAAAGGTAATGAGTCTTACAGGAGATCCATTCAGCAGTGAGAAAAGCACAGAAAAAAAATATTTACCATATTTCAGCAGATTGTTGTGAATTTGCGCCGGGTGGAACTGTGCCTGCTGGTCCTCATGGATGCTGTGGCTCAGGCCCACGGCACGATGGGACTGGATGGAGAATGGATGACACTTGTCCAGAAGCAAAAATAAACACAATTATTATCATTACAGTCTCATTGTTTGCTGCACCAAAGAATGAATGTGTCACAACTGTTTTTTGTGCAGACTATTATTAGAAGTTGACCCTGGAAACATGTGTCAGAACTCTGCTAAAAAGACCATTTTGTTTGAAAGAAAGTGGTTGTCTTTAAGCAAAATAAAAGCATGAGTTTAAAACTCAGCTATCATCTTGAAAAGAGGCTGTAAAATTTCTCTCTCCTCTGAATGACAAGAGAGAAAATGCACAATTGCGAGCCGACTCCTGCTCCAGGGGCTTAAAATCATCTCTGCTAGTGTCATGGAAAAAATCCGATTAACTTCAGTAAGTGCTGGGTCAGGCCCATATTTTGCAGGGTATGTTACTAGCAGAACTCGTCCCAGCGCTTCTAAACACGTGGGGCAAAGCAGCTATCAGTGGCAGGCTGCGGTCCGCAAGGACTGCGTATGCTTGCACCAAGACTAAATAGGATCCCTTCTTCAGCAGCGCGGAAACACGTCAGCCTTCGTTGTGCTTCTTTCCTACACACTTGACTACAGAATCATGTAAAGCAAAGTTGTTTGAAAAAACACACGTGGCACTTGAAGCATTTCAGATTTTTAATTATTAGCTTATTCTACCTTGTAAGTGACAGGAAAAAGTTGAGGACAGAGCTGTATGCATCTTGTTTCTGCTTTCCGAGCTACTTCAGGCAATGCTATTGCACCGCGCTAGCACTGATCAGACGTCTCTGGTGCGACCGCGTTTATTCCCTTCTGGGGCCGATGAAATGTAACCTTAAATCAGCTCAAGGGCTGGGCAACCAGTAACCCAAATGACTTCGCTGACTGGAAACTTCTGTAAGCAGAGCGACCAGATTATTTATTATTTTTTCATTAGCGTTGGTATTTCAGTACTACTGAGGCTACAGCACGCTGGATCCTGTGCAGAGAGATGCCTGGGGCAGACCCAGCTTGTAGTGAGGGGCTAGTAAAGGCTTTTTCTTTTGCAGAGCACACTAACATTGGGATTCCTGAGTAAACTCTAGGCTAGGTGGTTCGGGTACCAAAAAACCTGCTTTAGTGACCATAGTGCGAAGTCTCCTAGCATTTTCTATTTGGGTTTAAAGCCTATTTTATTGACCTGTTTTCTAGTGACTCTGATGGTAGAATAAACCTGGAAGGAAGAAGCAAATGCCAGAATGAAAATAAGACTTCATGAGACAGAGGTTGCACCCAAGTCACAATGAAGGGAAGAGACCTACTAGGGGTGACCGATGTGTCGGGCATCTTCTGGAGTTCACTTCTGATACTGCAGCTGGGCTTGATCTTCCACCTCTTTTGTGTAGTCGTTTACCGTGTCTAGAAAGCAGGCAGCTGTGCAATACTCCCGTTCTGTTTTTTACCAGCCTTGGGCATGGGAAAGCAGGTGTTTGTCTGGGGCAGGAGGCTGCTGGGAGGGCATGGCCAGAGCTGGGGCATGCCAAGGCCACCAGCATGTTGCTACTGAGGGAGAAGCTGGGGCAGGGGCAGCTGAGGACAAGATGAATAAGGGGAGGTGAATGACCCTAGAAGCAGAGGCTGCCAACCCTTCCGTTTTCTGACAGCAGTGTGAGCAATATGTTTTTCCACCTATTGCCTTGACCTTTTGATGACCGCAATGGCCAGCTCCCCACACTTCATTCTCGAGGCAAATTTACCCATTTCACCTATAACCGGATTCTCAGTCTGATACGTTATATATGGTTTGGGGTAACAGAAAAGCCAGGCGTTCATCTCTTGTTTTCAATGCACTTCCACATAACTGGGCTGTGGTTCCCAGACATAACTCTTATTTTATGCTTTTTGCAATGATCCACTCCTACGGAGTGCTGCAACAATAGCCAATGCACATGTTATTAAATGCACAGCCATTTTCCAAACATTTTTTGGCAAATCCTGCTAAAATACTCTTGAGGATAAAAAGCTTAATTAATTACACTGAATGTTCAGGCATTGAATCCAAAATGCCACAATAGAGAATTTAAGGGAGGAAAAATATTTAAAAAGAAATCTTGTTGTGTTCCTGTTTATGCCAAAAGCCACATAATTGTTCAGCTTTATTTGTGAATATAAAAATGGAAGTTTTATCCCCATGATCATTTTTGCGAGGAAAATACAGATAATATTTATCAACCGTAAACAACTAATTCTAATGGGAAGTAAAGACACTAAATTGATAGAGACACGAGCGTGAGATAGGAGTTTATCAATGAATTGCAGGGGATTCTGCCTGGGACAACACAGACAATTAATTTCATGGTATCATTGCCTTCTAGAACAAACTGATGATTTAAAGGAAAAAAAAAAAAATCTTACATCAAGATGTCTTAGCGATATTTCCCTGACTGTCTCTTGCTTTCAAGAAAACACTGACCTTCCTTGGCATTGACTTGCTCTCCGTTTCAGGGCATTTCTCATACCGGCCTCTTTCAGTTGTTTGCCTGCAGCCTGATGCTAACGGAGCAAAAAGTCACCAATATATGGAATGCCCTGAAAAGAATTTTTGGGTTCAAACGGCCACTCCCTCTGCAATCCTTCCCTGAAAACCTGCTTTTCCTGGAAGCAAAGAAATGCAGTTGAGGTCCAGGGATGCCGCTTTATGCTACCATCTCTTTTATTCAGAAGTTTTACAAGCTGCTTGAGAAACTTCTCTTTTAAAGATTTAAATGGTACAGCAGAATGGAAACTCTTGTATCCACTGCTTTGACTCTGGTGTGAGCAACATCAAGTTTGTAGCGTTTTCCATTGATTTTTCTTTGGGAAGATCTCAGATGGGATGCAGCTGGATGATGAGATACTGCATCTAGAGCAGACCTGGGTGCTACACCTACTTGTGTGATCCAGTCTTCCAGACTTGGGAGATATGAAGGGAAAAGGAAATAAACAGTGAAACTTGCTATTAAAAATAGATTGATTTTTGTGTTACCTGGCCCTAGCTAGGGAACAGAGATGTCATGAAACTGCGCAATTGCAAGACATAATTTTTTGTGTGAGTTTGACTTCAAACCCTTTCTTGAAAACAAACGGCTTCTAAATTTGGAATGCTTTATCTAATCTCTTTCCAGCTCTTTCATCACCACTTCTCACCCATTAGGCTGACATCCATCATGCCCTCGGCGCAAGGACATGAGATATCTGATGGCTTCAGCTAGAGGTGAGGAAGGAGAGCCTGACATCGCCAGTGAGCGCCCACCCAGGCGGAGTGCTCTGATCTCGCTCTGCTTTGAAACACTCAATTAAAATAGGTGTGAAGGACTGACAAGGCCTACTGAAAGAGGCTGAATATTTCAAAGAAAAGAACTTGTAATGCTGGGCTGCAGGGTGCGGGAATCTACATAGGAGGGCAAAGAGAAAAAGATTTTTAGTTATAAAATATTCAGGAATATCTTGGCTCAGCTGGGGAAGGAATGATAGGAATCTGCTGCTGCTGGAAGAGAAAGCTCACCAGAAGAATATCTCAAATTTAAACATATCTGTATTATTCATCCTAGCTTGAAAGAGATCAGACGGAATCTGTGCTTGGATTGGAGAAACTGATTTTTGTTTTTGAAAATCCTGGTTTTAAACTATGGCCACTGTGGCCAACTTCCCACCAGTGGGTTGGGTGTTGTGAGGTGGGAGCAAAGCCTCTCCAGTTCAACGGGTGAATTTGCAACTACGGAAGTGGAAACCACAGCCACCCTTTGCGCTACTTGTTTTGGCTAGTGTCTGGATTTCTAGCTGCATGTTTTTCCACTGTGTAGCTGGAGATCTGCTTCTATTTGACTTGTGTTTGAAGGCTGGTCTGCTAAGGCAAAACGAGGAGTGTTTCCACTGGGGGTTGAATGGGGAATGATATCCAGCCTTTAGTTACTCTTGTTGCAGAATTACAGTTCATAATTCCCTCCGTGCCCACTAAAAAGCCTTAGAGATCTTCAGCTTTGGAGTATGTGCTGACAATTCCCTGAAATGACAAGAATCATGAATTTACAATGAATTTGTTATTTGAGTGAACAGCCCCAAGCTGCGCTTGCTCTTGTGGAACTTCAGCAATAGCATAGCATGGATTCCTTAGAACCTCGGGTCTCCTGGTACTTCTGTGGCATCCTTAAAATAGTTATTTGTCAGCTACTTCCAGCAGGAGCTGCTCTTTCCTTCTATACTGTAAGGGATGTGTAACAAATTATTACAGGGTGGAATCACTGGAGAATCCCGCCTGATCCATCTGTAAGAATGCAGCTCAGAAGCATTTTAGGAAGAGCTTGGTGAGGACACTGAGGCTCCTGTAGCTGTGGCATGCTCCTCCACGGCTGGCAGAGCTCATGATCAAAATGGACACAGACCCGGGCAGCCACCTGGAGAGGAATCTCAGCAGATGCTGGCAGCTCTTCCTCACGTCCCTAGCAAATGCATATGCAAGTCTTGTTTCCTCTGTGATTCTCCTGTCTAGGCTTACATGGAGAGCTCTCCTATATTTACAAGATGTGTGAGTTCCCTTTTCTCCACCCCACTGTATTTCAGGCCCCACCTCAAATGGATGTGAAATGTTGTTGCTTGATTAATTGCTCAAGCTAGCATGTACCCGTCCTGCTGTATAAATGATTTGCGGGAATTTTTTGAAAACGACGTGCACGGATAAATCTCGAGATGATTCCTACTCATGCTGGTTTGTGGGGGCTTGTCTTTGCGAATTTATAGTTTACAGGAAACCAAATGTGCACCCTACTAGAAATTACTGGAAGAAAGTCTTATTTAACTGGAAAACAGTTTTTCTAGCATCTTTGCAGATCTCCATATATATATGGAGAAAAATTATTGATACTGCATTTTTGTTTTCCTCTCTTTGTATGTGGAGCACACAGCCTGCAGCCTGCACGTGGCTGGAAGTCTGTGATTTCTGACCTCTCTAGTAAGAAGCGCTGGTTATCTCCAGCTTGAGCATTTCTAGGAGCTTGCATTTTGGGGGCTCCAGTCTTTTGCAGCGGGGGATTCAGGCACTGTCCTCTGTCCAGCAGCAGGAAGTGCCAGGAGATCTGGGCGTTCCCATCATGTCTTGAGGTCCTTGTGGGTGCCCAGGAGCAACTCTTGCAGGCATCTTCTCCTGAGATGCCCATCAGGTGCTGTACATGGGATGGTGGGACAGACAGCCTCCTGGCTAAGGCAAGAGAGTGCAGGTCTCCTCTGCAGTCCCCAGCCCTGTCACTGCGACCCCAAAGAGGGAAGAGGTTTCTCTTGCCCAGCACCTGCTCTGTTCGGTTGGAGCGTGCATCGCAGGGAAGAGATGGGGGTCAGGGAGGAGCACTGCCAGCAAGCATGCCCAAGCCCTACCTGCAAGGGTGTAGAGGACGGGAACACATCCAGTCCCACGGCCTGCCAGAGACCCAGCAAGCAGGCAGGAGTTCATACTGGGAGGCGGCTTCGCAGCCCTGGCTGTAACTGTCAGAGCTTCACATAATTCTTCTGAGATTACTCAGTAAATCCCCATTAGCGGGGAAGACGTGGTGACTCATTGCATTACCGTAGCACCAGGAGCAGTTTGCCAAAGCCATGCTGACTGCCAGCCGCTGCCTTCTCCAGAAGGGCTGCACCGCGGTCAGGGGGGGCTGCTGGGCTCCCCGTGTTTCCACCAACACCTCCAGCTTCAGAAGGCATCTCCTAGGGTGGTGCAGTTCGAGCTCCTGCGTGGGAGCACAGGGAGGGATTTGCTGGACACGTCTGCTCGATGGAGGACTACTAGGGATGTGTGGTCTGAGCTTTCTCCCCTGCCACTTTTCTGGACGTGCTCTGTGTTGGGCTCAGCTGAGCTCGACTGAGTCGTTCGTGAGAGCTGTCCAGTTCTCTCCTGCCTTTTAATCCTGGTGCGAGGCTTGCACGTAGCTGTCTTCCCTGTGCTGGGAAGAACAGGCTAAGAGGTCCGCTGGGACATCCTGCAGCCCCTTCCCCTCTGGGCATAGGGAGCAGTTCGAGGACGAGCTGAGGGGATTGTCTGGAGGGGGAAAGGTCAGACAAGTCCGTGGATATCGTCTGTCCCCTCTATCGGTCTTAGCCTGTGTTTGTATGCAAACCACAAACCATCAAGTAACTGCATCTTTCCTTTAAATAAATGCATTTTTTTCTTCAAAAAACATACTGTACTACAGTTGAAACATTCACTTTAAGAAAGCGTTCCTGCTATTTCTACAGCACTCCTGGTGTGTCACTGCAGCAGTCTTGAGGCTGTCACCGCCGCCGGGCTGGATGTGTCTGAGAGGGACGGTGCCTGTACAGATCTACACCTGGCTTCCTCCCACGGGTTCTTTTGGGTTCATACAGTGGATACAGAGTGGAACCAAAGCTCGTTTTCCACAGTATTTCAAAATAGCTTTATTCTTGGGTATCCAGTAAAGCTGAAAATAAAGGAGTCTTATTTCAGCCAAAACCTGCTGTATCTCCCAACATTAAGCAGAGGGCTTTGCTTTGTTTTGTTACTGCAAGAACACATCAGAACAGATGGGGTCTGGCATTCTGCTGAGTGACAGCTGAAGTCGTCCCGGACAGGTTTCCTTGTGTTTCAGGATGGAAACCAAGCGGCTCATGCTCTCTCACCCCCCCGAAACGCATGCAGTGCCAGCATTGTCTCCTGTCACTCAGCAGTAGGGTTGTGGCTGCCGCAGGGGTTTGGGTCCAGACCTTTGCTATTGTGAGGGAGAGCGGATCGTGGTATGCTGAAAATATTGGTAAAATCTGACACGATGGGAAAAGCAATTGTGTCACGGCAACTTACTTGTCTGGTAATTAAGAGTGGGAGTTCACACTCCTTGGCTTGTCCCCGTCTCCCAGCGGGGATGGGAGGAGATGACAGCTGGTCATGTTCTGAAGTTGAAGATGGAATTTATTAGAAACTACTGTTATTAATGCTGGTATTTCTGTTGACAAACAGGCGTGAGAAGTCTCTCTTATCACCTTTCTCTGTCACAGGAGAGCATTAAGTATAATTAAGTCTTGGAGAAGATGATCATTATATGCAGTTCTGCTGCATCTCAGAAATTCCTGGTTCCTCATCTGCCATGGAGCTGGTCTGTGTTCTCAACACGCTGCCTTGTTGCCCCAGAGGAATAGGGCCATATTCTGAGCTGATGTAACTGGCTTAGCTCCACCAAACCAAGTTGAATATGGTGATGCACATCCAGCAGCGTTCTGACTTCTAGACAGGTAATTACAAGTCTGCTCCCAAATCCTCCAGCCTCAGTGGATATTGGCTTGGGTCATATGTCTACGAGAATATGGTTTTATAACATGCAGTAATTTCCTTAATGGCACATTTCTGGGAAATAAGCAACTTGTTCTGTTTTCATTACATCCATTGTTGTGTTTTAGTTCTAATAGCAAACTAGAAAGGTTTCTGAAATATTCCAGTCTATCTCATCTCAAAATACCTCTCCCTAATTAAACAATATTCAATTCATTCCTTGTGTACAAATAGAATGAAGCAATTAATCTGTGTCATATTTCTGAGCCCACTCTGGATGGTGTTTCTTACTGTGTGGATTCAATAAAGATGTTCCAAATAAATTATTTCAATTCTTCGAGCTTAACCCTTGTGTACCTCTCAAAATACAAAAGATGCCTTTGAATATGGTATCAAATATTCAAACACTTGTTTAAACCTGTCATGTTTGTTATTACACTGGTTTGTTTTGGTAGCTTTGATATAGTCCTATGTAACTTTGTCAGCAACTTTTAGTAGTCTTATGTGATTTTATATGAGCCATCAGATACATATTTAGCAATATAAATTCCACCAGGACAATCCCTATATTGTTACCAAATAGGGTTTGATCAGTGTATTGTTATCAAATCTAAGGATGTTCATTAGAATTAAATGAAGCTGGCAACATGGAATATTTGGCTGAAGTTGCATGTAACCCCACCAGAATGTGCTCGTGGTGTAATGTTCTGTGCTGCAATATAAATTATTTAGATTATTTTACAATTGTTGGAAAGGATGTATTGTCACCTCTATAAATCAGAAAATTAGGAGTAAAAGTAGTGGGAATTCCACATAACTGCCCATTTCTAACTTGTCTTCAAGATCTCTGTCTCTCCTATTTGGTTATTGAGCAGTGTCTCAAAATGAGTTTAGGTTGCTACTGAACTCTCAGCACAACCCAGCCCTTACAGAAGCCAAACTAATAATCTTTTAAATGTTTGGGTTTTTTAAGCATATTCCATAGTACACTATGTTCCATAGTGTGCAATTACTTCAGGATAACAATGTTAAATTAAGCAATACATAATATTTAGGAGCGCTTATTAGGTGTGTACGACTGCTCAAAGAAATGCCCGGTGCAAAGACGCAGTCTGGAGAAGTTGCCACCTAAATTCAGATGTGGTGCAAGCAGTGAAGGTCGTAGAGCAGGGGAGAAGCACTGAAGTTAAAGTTACTCTGTAACTGCACGATGCTTCAAAACCTAAGCTCTCGAGCAATGTTCAATTGAGCAGCTCTGTTAAATATAGCACTCCGCTTTAGCCTTTAGTTTTGGCTGTGACTGTTTGAATTCTCATCCAGCCTCCTCCACTCTGTCTGTCTTGGTACTCTTCCTGCTGCCTTCTCCCCGCTCTTGGCTCTTCCGCGAGGGGTCTGGCACAGCATGGGACGCATCAGGCACTTTCTCTTCGGATGGCTAAGGAGCAGCTATTCCGCAGCCTGTTTCATGGCTTTGGGAGGGAGGTCAGGGAATGATAAGGTTTTTTGTTTTTATTCTTCATCTCACAATGCACCTGCCTTCTATTTCTTAAAATCTGCAGCAAGAAGATAGGCAGGAAACTGAAAAAAGAGAGTTTTAAAACCGTAACAACAAGAGGTCACTAAGAAAAGGGCAAGTTTTACCTGCTTCACCTGAGGCAGCCTGTGAATTGAATTCTGCCAGGTTCTTTGTTCATCTCACTTTGCAGCGATGCCCTTGTCTGCCCTGAGCATGATCCTCAACTCCTCTTCTCTTTGACAGTCCCCACATGTTGGAGGAATTCATGCTCTCATTTAAAATGCTAGTATTGCTGGCTCACATTTCCCATCGTTTTTTTCTTCAGACACTTCCAATACTTGGATGTTTTCTTCTAGCCAGAGCTCCAAGAATCCCGCGGTTATATGAAAAGCTGTTTTTATTTAAAGACAGTATTTCTCTGGACTTTCTGAATATGAAGAAAAGTTTGAAGAATAACTTAAATGTTCTCCGCAGGCTCAAACGGCAGCGAGGGGGCAGTTGTCTGTCGGCCAGCTGGAGGAGGCCCTGTGCCAATGTTAGGAGAGGGATGCTGCTCCCCGCAGGAGTAATTGCCCGGCTGCGGAGCAAGGGGCAGGAGCTTGTGGCCGCGGTGGGCTGAGGGACAGCACATGTCCACTGCCCTATGCCAACACCCATTGGAGCCAAAAATAAAGTATTCCCTTCAGCAGTATTCCTTCACGCAGCAGTGCATTAACTCTGTAATAACAAGGGCTGAGAGAAGGTAATTGCACTAACATAATAATTTTCTTTCTCTGGTAAGAAACAGAAGCTCTGCTTGCCTGGATCAGCAGCCTTTCTGCTATTTAAGAGAGGGGCTAGAGTACAGTGGGTCATGGCACTAGTGCTGGGGATACTTTGAAAGGATTAAAGAAAGCAGTGTTCTTATTTTTGTTGCCCCGTAAGTTCTCTGTCAGAGGCCTGTGCGGGTACGTGTTCAGTAGTATTATCGTAGCCTCCTGCAGCTTCCCTCTTCAGCGGTCCTGTAACATCCTCCTGAAGCCTTACCTGTCTCTACGGTGTTGGTGTTGGGTCGTCGGTTTTGAAAGTTACCCAATATTTTTGCCTGAAAGCAGAGACTGTATCTCTTTTTTTAATAATGGATTTGTATAGTCCCTAGAAAATGGAGCCCTGATCCTAAGATGCACTAATTCAGAGACTGATGTGATTAGTTTCTTTTAAATTATGAGTATTCACATGGTAGTTTGATGTAGTCAGTCCTATGTTTATTAATAGCTCTTATTTTATATTTGCTTCCTTATCTTTTTAATAAAGTGAACGTACTACTGAATAAATGTGGTACAGTTTCACTGCGATCACCAAAAATGGATGTGATGACTGAATCATGGCCACAATTAAAATAGAATAGATAAAGTGGGAGACTCAGCTGAGCAAATCACGAGATTAATACAGCAGATAACTTGTCAGGGGGTTATGCAAAAGGCATTTGCTTTGCAGTGCTTTGGCATGGGGGAGAGTTGAAGGAGAACTTCGTTTCAGTGCAGGACTCGAGCCTGTTGGAGGCAGCGTGGTGCCTTGACCTAGACAGCAAAGATACAACAGTCCCTTCTGGTCTGAGACCCTTGCCAAGTGAGCCTGCCCAAAGCAGATGGTAATCCATCTTGGTTCGTTTAATTTGCCCTCAGCAACTCTATGTGAATGGTCTCTCGTTAAATCTCACTGTTGTTGCAAGTTCCTAATTTACTGTTGTTTTTTGTTGCTTCCCCCTTCTGCACGGTAGCACAGAATCTGTCAACACAAAGATGCCATTTAAATCCTACACATTAGCAGTTTTTAAATAATGTCCCTTGCTAAGCTCAGACTGTACGCAGCTGGTGGTGGCAGACACCAAAAGGGGAGTGGGAGGAATGGAGGGGTGTGCTTTTGGGAAAAGAGAATAGCTGAGAAGTAACCAATATTAAAAGTTCCCTAAAATCCATGTGTTCGCATCCGCTACTGAGACATGGAGACGTTTTTCCATTGCGATACAAAGAAACCGAATTTCCCCTGCTTCATGTTTTTGCCACGCTGATGCCCTGTGGGTCCCGGATCCAGGCACCGAGCCCCCAGCCGGGGGTGGCTCCGCCAGCAGCCTGGCCCTGCTGGAAGCCGTCTGTCGGGTTTTCGGGGCAGGCTGACCGGGCAGGAGAGGAGAGGTGGTTGGTTTTTCAGGTGGCACTGATGCTGGCCAGAGGAACAGCACTTCCCTTCCTTATGTTTCGCACGGTCGTTTCCCAGCGCAACAGCTTCGGGGGCCCAAATGGTCCCCGTGGGATGGGCCTGCACGTGGACTCCAGCTTCCCGTGGAGCATCCCGTAGCTACACAAATCTGCTGTCTTCCTGTTGAATTTTTTCCTGGAGTTGGCTCCCTGCACGGTAGCCAGGTGTTCTTCCAGAAAGGCAGACTGGGGAGGGCTGGTGGGTCGGTGCCAGGGAGAGGGGTGCTAATGCTGCCATTTAGGTTAATGGGCATTAGTTCTGCTGACTGTGGGTCTAATGATCTAATCTGCACAGTCACTGCCTCTTCCTTACCGCTGTTGTTCCTGGATCTAAATTGGGACGCTAATAGTTGAAAGATCGTAACTTGCTCTAATGACTGTTAACCCGGAATCCAAAGCTGCTTTTGCCTGTCTCGATCTAGAGTCCTCAAACTAAACAATTGCAATTTTCCTGGCTCAGCTGGAAGCTGAGCCCATGTCCCTCATGTGCACTCTAAACCATATGTAATTAGCTCTTTAATTTCTATTAGAATATGAAACAGCAACCCAAGGTTCATCAAAGATGGGTCAAATCCTGTCACCTTTGAAGGAGTGGTTCAGTGTTTATGTGATGTCAGATCGTGGTCACAGTGGCAATTTATTCAGGAGTTTTGCTGCTCATTGCAAGGACTCTCGGCTTCTGTTTTTTCCCTAAAATAAATCCCTGCTTGGGAGAGTTGATCCTCAGTGATGAAGTAAAGAAAAAACGGTGTGCACCAGACAGCAGAAGCCAATCTGGCAGCAGGCAAAGGGAGCATGCACAGGTCTGCAACGCACAAGTTTGTTGAGGGACAATCTTCCCCTTATGAAGAAAATCCTTCTTTCTGCCCCTGCCTTCAAATATTGTTATCAGGAGCAATGCTGTAAAGGGCAACACCGGGGGAGGACAGACAGACAGATGGATGGTCAAATGGGCTGCAGGAACCAGCCCATTTCTCAGCTGTGGAGACTGAGCACAGGTACCCGAAGTGCTGAACCCAGGAAAGATGGCAGCAAAGCTGTCCATGAGGCCATGTAAAACTTCTTGGAAATGCTTCTGTTTAACACCTTTATCAGAAGTAGCTGACTGTACTTTTATTTTAATATTTGTGCCTCTCCTTAACAGGGAGGGATTGAGGATCAGTATATGCGTTGGCTTCTGTGTTCAGCCTCTTACTGCAATTAAGTGTTTAAAATGTCTTCTCATCCCCTGGTACTATAAATATTTAGATAGCTTGTTGTATGATTATATTTTTGCCTGCCTCTTGTGGTACAGGCTGATGAGGATTTTGAAAAAAATCCATAATGCCAAGAAAATGGGGAAAACTAAAGAGGTCTATGGGGTTTTGTACATTTTTATGCATATTTGTTTCTGTGTTTCATGTAGCACGCTCTGCCATTTAGCATACAGCTAGCACATTTCACAATTTTGTTTCTGCAATAATTACCCTACTAATAGTCATTTTTTATTATTTAGGCTGCAGTAACCCAGGTGTGCTATCTGCATCCCAAAGGGAGACAAGCTGAGTCTTTGAGTCAGATAAAATTTAGAAAGGATGTAGTCACAGAAACACAAGTAGGGAGGAAAGCATACAGAACTGAATGATCACAGTAAAGGCTGGTACAAGTCTCATCATGGAGGTGCTTGCTTGGTTTTCTGTCAAATACTTTTATTTCCCTTTTTCCCATCAAAATTCTAATTCTGGTAAACATACTGCCCACGTATATTATGCCAAATGATGCAGCTTTATTAAACAGGCCTTCAACTAATATGAGCAAAGATAACTCTTTCTGTAATAGGAAAAAATCCTGGTAAAATTGCAGTTTAAAAAAGATGGACTGATTTTTCTGCCATTCACTATTGTAAGGCCAAGACCCAAGTCACCCCATCTATTTCACAGTAGGTCACAAAAGGTAAACAGCATCCTTATCTTTTCTCTAAAAATGTCCTTTATTGGTAAACATTGATACTGTACGTTTCTGGTATATTTTCAAAGGATCCATCCCAGTAGCATGTTATGCTATTTCATGATGTTGGCCTTTGTTCTGTTCCCATTCTTCAGGGTAAATCCAGAGTAATTTTGCTGAGGTCAAGGGAGTTATACTGATCCCAAGCTAGTCCAAATGAGAGATGAATGAAACCATGCAGCTAACTCTGACAAAGTTTATGCATTGCTTGAGTTAGGTATAGATTTTTTCTGATCTCTCTGCAGACAGATGAATATAGTTTCCAACCCTCATCTGCTAGGGGAAAAAAAAAAAAAAGTGTGCTGTATTTAGCACAGTCTAACTCAAAGTGCAATGAAGTATGTGGAGACATTCCTGTTGATATCAGCGAGTTTTGGGTTGGACCCATAAAATTTTGAACTAAATTCACATTACATTGATTAATCAAACTCTCAAAAACAGGAAAACTGTAACATCTTCCGAAACATGACAGCTGCTTGCAGAGGTGGCCTCCCAGCTTCTGGGAAAAGCAGTACCTGCCCAGCAATCTCCTGCAAATGGAGCTGTATCGCAAAGCCAAAAGCTGCCTCGAGTGAGCACCCTCTAACCAAGGGGAAAGTGTCTAGCTAACAGCTGTTTTCCAGCTGACTCAGAGAAAACAGCTGCTACCAAAGCAGCCATGTAGCACTCAGCATAAACAGAGCCAGGTTTGGTTTTTTTTAGTTGGTTTTTTTTTTTTTTTTTTCTGAAGTGCCTTCTAGGTATGAAGCCAGAACCTAACAACACAGCATCTGTAATTTGCAGGCATAAGTTTGCATGTGATGAAATGGAGCCAGCCCAAAAAAAAAAAAAAAAAAAATTAAAAAGTCAAACTCTGTTCGTACAGTAGATGCAAAGAAATGAGCTTATGTTCCAAGATGGGGGGAGAAACAGAATGCCACTTCTTGATTTCATGTGACCGTGTATACAACAGCTGTTGTATCCACATAACTTTGTGAAAGATGTGGCTACCTTTCAGAAAGCAACTTGCACCAGATGTCCTCAAGGAATGAGCAATTGAGAGGTGTAATTGGAACCAAACTTTGTGAGCAGATGACTGATAACTCAGCGGTCCATCTCGAGTTGGCAGATGCATCTTGTTTTGCTACCTTGAATTTTTTTGCAGGTTTAGGCTTCATTAGTTTGGCAGGGTAATAGACCGTGCTACCCAGGTATGACACTGGGAGTGTTCTGCTCTTTTAAGATCCACTTAGCTATCTGCAAGCTGTGTAGTCTGTTGATCTGCTTAGATATGAATAATCACAGGTAGTTATTTCATTGTGTGCCTTTTAAGCAGAAGATGAGTGCTCCAGCAATATGGGAGCGCCTTTGTTACTTTTCACTGTCTTCCGTGCAACAGTAAGATGAACTATGCATGGATATAGAGGGATCTGTGGGGAGCCACTTAGTTTCTGCCTTTGCCCTGGATTGTCTACTTTATATGAAATGGCTAATTCTTTCATTTCACCTAGATGAAATGAATAGAAGTTGCCTTACTTAAGCATTTGACATTTTAGATCTTGTTTTTTTTTTTTTCTCCAAAAAGGGAGATGGTTTGGGAATAGCAAAAGGTGAAGAGAAAATGAAGGAGATTATCCTAAGTGGAGCAGAACTTCACCAATTGATAAAAGCTGAGATTTAAAAATGTTAATAAAAGGGGGTGGGGGGGGAATACACACGATACATTTGGGGATATATATGTGAACTGCGTTCCTGTTCTGCTATTGCATCCCATACCTGCAAACGTAGTATATAAAAAGTGAGTATAGCTATAAAAGGACACCAGGGCTTAAGAAGATCTGTGCTTGTCTACAAGTAATGACTTTTGTCCAGCTGTTGGGAATTAGTGGATTAGATGCCATGCCCTATGTCTATTGCTGTTAATAGGTGATTGCCATGTATACATTTTTTCCTATTTGCGATGCTTTTGTTTGTAGACCTGTTCAAATTTTTTAAATTTGGGAAGTTAACTTTAAAATGAGCAAGTCTCAAGAGAAATGTACCTGTGCTTACCCCATAGTAATTAAGAGTGGATCTAAATCAAACTGCAGGCAAAGAGTAGTGGTTCTTTGAAGTATGGGCTGCCGCTGGAAATGGATCAGCTGGCCTGGAATGCCACCAGCTAGTTCATCTTTGTCTTTGAGGTGTCCCCTTTCTGGTCCCACACTGTGCATGTACTTTACAGTCTGTAACACTTTTCTTTATTCAGGCCAACATTGCCCTCCTCATTTTATGGGTGAGGATTTGTACAATGATGCCTAAGATCACTCAGAAGTGTGAGGTGGAGAACTACGCTTGCTCCAAACCTCAGGATGGTGTCCTAACTTTTGAATTACCCTTTCAGCGTACAGGGCATTCATGCAGAACATGAGGTGTATGCAGCGGGTGATGGCAGCTGGTGAAGATTCAGCAAAGCAAACCTCTTCCATGACATTCTGATTCCCCGGGGTACTCATGAGCAACAGGGGAGCTGGCTTGGCTGGAGCACGTTACACCTTCACCGTTCTTTCACTGGTGATGGAATCTAGTTCAGAGCAGTCTTGTAGTATACCTTGGACTCAGAAGATGCTGAATATGTCTTGGATTTTGAGGCCCTTCTGTGTGCAAGAAGTTCCAAGAGCATCCGTGCTATATTTGTGTCTAATGGTGTCTACAAAGGTCAAAGTTTCACATGGATTTTTACATGTGGTTGAGATCATTTGAGGCCCACCTCTTGAGGTCCTTTGGTGTCTATGAAAAACGAGCTTGGTTCAGAGTATTTCTAGGGTCTCTGTCCTTTTTGTATTCATCTACTTCAATGAAACTTGTAGGGATTTACTTACGTACAAGAGATCTGTCAATCTCTGGTTTGGTTAAAGCAGCCAATGAAATACATAATGGATGAAGGAGGAAAGAGTTGTGTGCTCATAATCAATGTGATCCGGTAAGCCCTGTTTCCACTGGAAACAAGGTGGAGAAGTGACCTCCTCACTGTACCACGAAGCTACGTTTGACACCTCCGATGTCAACAGTGGGGATGTGGCAGTAGTTACCTGTGCTGAAAATGAGCAATAATTGAAAACGGTCAGTGTTACTACAAACAGAGCATACACAGGAACTTCATACCTAGTGTTTGCTTGAAGTCCATGAAGCTTTTTTCTCTGAAGTTTTCAGAGACCGCTTTTATAAAATTATTTAGCCCAAATGGGCACATACACCTGCAGACTCTTTTCAATGTATTTGTGTGTTGCAACATGGTTAAATTTCTCATGACAAGGTAGTTTTCTTGTGGTTATTCCTCCAGTTACACATGAACCAATGGTGATTTCATTAACAGCTTGCAGTGTACTCGCTCTGAACTAGCAGAAGTACCAGCTCAAGTGGCTTAGCTTTTCTAGCAATAGCTAGATGATCTCATTGTCATTCTACGAGCCAAGCAACTTCTGCTGGTTTGAACTGCCCAAATTGATGGGACAATGATTGTGATCGTTTTGAGCGCTCCTGTGATTACTTCCTGGGGGTATTACCAGGGAAGACTCTCTTAACATCAAACACCAGTTGCTATTTTGTCCACTGTTGCATGATAAATAACAACAAAGAAAAGTCTGTAATCTTGCTAATCTACTCTTTGCTAAGCTGCGTGTTTTATAAATCGGGCAAGGGAAAGACAAACCACTCCTTCCCATTTCTCAGCAAAGATCAAATGACAGAGGCTGAAGTGATTTCCTATGTTTTCCTAAGATTTCATTACTTTTTATAAAATACAGCCTAGCCCGTTAAGAGAATGTAATTTAGGTTTAATAATTTATCAAATCTCTAAATCAATACACAATATATATTTTGGTTGCAGTATTTTTCTTTCTTTCTTCACTTACTTAGTAATTAACAAAATTCTGTAATGCGCTATGGGTCTCCTAGGTATTAGAAGCAGAGTGTGTGTGGTAATTGCAATTGAAAACCCCAAGCTAGCTATTTACTTAATGCTGATGTATCTTCATGCTTTGTCACTATCTACAGCAGTGCTGTAATTTTGCTTTCATTTGTACGTTTTCCAGAAATCTTACTTCTTAGCTGCTTGATGGTCTTTAACAAATGTCTCGCTTACAGGACGCAAAAGAGCGTCTGCCTCGGGAGCACTTTCTCTGGCGGGTCGGGTTGTTCAGACAAGCGGTGCCCCCGGCTCGTTTGCACATCCACAGCCTCGTGCACCCTGAAGCCCTGGGTCGCTGCTGGTCGGGGCTGGGAGCCCAGGCAGCCCACGCCACGTGCCCTCGCGCCACGCTCGCCGCAGGTCTGCCTGGGTGGAATCCTCCCCGTTGTTATTACAAAGCAATGCGCTGCTATTGCAACGCAAGCTGTTCACGCTGGTTAGCCTTGGGCGGGGGGGGGGGGGGAAAAAAAAAAAAAAAAATACAAATACAGTGTACTTGAAATAAGCACTGTTGCCCCACAAAAGGGCAACTTTCTTACTCTTTGCAAACAGTGAATAGTTCTAAACGAAGCTTGCTGCTTGNAGGTTGGTTTGGTGGGGGGGGGGGGGAAGGAAAAAAAGGAAAAAAAAGTATTCAAATACTGTGTACTTGAAATAAGCACTGTTGCCCCACAAAAGAGCAACTTTCTTACTCTTTGCAAACAGTGAATAGTTCTAAACGAAGCTTGCTGCTTGAGGTGTGTAGCGTCCCTCGCGCTGCGAGAAGCTCTGTTGTACAGCGCCTGGTGCTGGGGTGCAAGGGGCACCTGTCCCTGCGTGGAGTCGGCGTCCGTTACTGCACGGCCACGGGAAAACACAGTTCTCCGTGGGGGATTTGGGTTACGGCACCGCATTGAAGGAGCGGTGTAAGAACAGTGCTGCTGCTCACACTCCTGACAGCCTTGAATCTGTGATTATTTTGCTTCATTTGCTGAAGCCATCGGCGCTAACCTCTACTCTGAAGACACATCACGCTGAAGAATTTTTTATGTGATGTTCACATCCAATCCAGATTGTTTTAGCTTTCTGTTTGGATAGAGCTTAGGAGGTGCTAATCACCTTTCCATCTCCCAAACACAGTTTGTGCCAGCATGCAGCATTAATGGGCGCCTTATATTGGATTGTGCACAGTTGGAGAGCGTTATGCCTCAGCATCAAAGAACATTTCAGGCAGTAAGCTATTAAGACAACCATCATTTAAATTAAAAAAGATGCTTTGGGGTTAAGAGTGGGTAGTAGACACCGTTCTCAAAACAAGGGCTGAAACTTCCTGATACCACTCTGCAACTGAGCCATGGTCCATGTGTTTGCACAGTGAGCTGCTTCTCTTGCGTTTCCCTCACGTAACATCGGTGTCGGGTGTAGCCGGGATGTGCTGACATCGAGAGGGTCAGAAGACTGAACGGGGCAGGCACTGAACGATGCTGGGGAGCTCAAACCACCCTGATCCCTCGGCATTGCTCTGACCATCTTTTGCAAGTAGGCTTGTGTCCAGAATTTCTGCCCTCTGGTCATTTGGAAAGTACTTTTAAAATTTTTTTTCCTTGTGGTCCCATATCTGTTCAGAGCTAGATTTGGGAAGTACCAAGATAAATGAGAGGGTTTTACTTGACTGTTAAGTAGGCTTATCTAAATCTCCTATGTTGTGCAGTTTGCATTAGTTTATTTTTTAGATTATCCGCACTGGTTCAGCAATCTCTTCTAAAGCCCAAACGGGGTAATAAATAATAGCTGAGGAAATTGGGAACTACGCTCCACGTGGAAGAATCTTCTTTTCAAGACACACCAGATGTTCGGAATGGCAGATTGAATCAGGGCACAGATCCATAAAATTAGAAGCATGATAAGTGAAACTCTGTGCCTCCTTTTTATCAAATTTCTGTTAAAAAATTCCCATTATCCCTCACCACAACCAGAACAATTCTGTAGGGAGAGCTGTGAGTTCATTACATAGCCCATATTTGCAGGAGAACCACCTTGTCTTCAACACTTCAAGGTGAGCTTTTCTTTAATAGTTTCTAGTGCTCTAATAAAAAGAAATGGGCACTGGATTCTCCAAAGTTCATAAGGAGATAATAGTATGTAAATCGAGGAATGACTATATTAGTTATGAAAGCTGATGAAAGAAATCCCAGCTAACTAAAATAATAACTTCCTCACATTGATTTCAGTGGAATCAGAATGTCATCTGACTTTCTACCAATGCTACTACCAGTCTTTACCTCCTTGTATAGGAGAAGTTTTGGAAAAAATAAAAATTATGATCTTGTGGAAGAATGGAAGCTTTTTTTACCTGACTCCCAAAGCTTGTGGTACACCTATTAACATGTTAAAGGCAGCAGTTCAGGGTTGCAATTTACACTGATGTAGTTTAAGTTCAACAGTTCTCTCTTAAACCTGAGAGCAGTTTCGTGCAAGGTTTTGAGAAGTATCATGGGGTGAGTGACATTCATCTTCTGTAAAAAGCAAAAGTGCAGAAACCAAAATAAAGCAATTTGATCCTTGCTCAGCGCAGCCGAACTTCTCAGCTAAAGTTCACCCTTTCTTTTTAATAGGCTGAAACGAGAGAAGTATCCTCACACAAAACCGGCCGGACACCTAATTTACCTGACTAACCCAGCCGCTTTCCTTAAATTCTCTTTGCAATCTGTGGTGGGAGTGGAGTAGGGGGAAGCAAAAGGAAAGAGACGCACACGAGCAGCACCCGAAATTAGGAACCATTGTACCTCCAGAGGACACGAATTCTCCCTGCAGTGGCCACAGAAGGAAACGAGGCCACTGAGGGGATTCCAGTCAGGACGTGCCTTGTGCCTTCACCCTTGTTTCGCTTGTGGCTGCGAATAACCACACTGCTATATTATTTTCTGTGTTATTGTACTGCGTTATGTAATACTGTAATGCTCCATGTACTCCCCCTTTTGCTTGATGGCGGGGGGGGGAGATACTGCAGGCCTGCATTTCTCCCTTCCATTATAATGGGAAGCAGCAGCTTTACACCTTCGGTTCTGTAGCTGCCTTTATCAGGCAAAATTGAGAGGAATAGGTATCATTAGTCTGATAATGAGTGCATGAGCTTTTAGCAATTACATTTTCTCCCTACTTTGCTCCCAGAAAGTGCCAGGTACCTATAGGGAAAGAGGTTATGAAAGTAAGTTCCGTTTTCTCACTAGCCTAATGGGTGCAGATACATACAGAGAAAGACTTCCCTTGGCTAATTATTTAGTCAGCAATCACTCCAGTTGTCCCTGCCATGAAACCAAGAAACAGGAGGAGTATAATAAATATAGACTGGAGTCGCTGACCAGGAAAATACATCGCAGTGGGGTGGCGTAGGCCTTAGGACATGCTACGTGGGAAAACAGCATTTAAAGCATTGACAGAAACAAATGTAATTAAAAAACGGAATAAATTTTCAAGCAGAATTTTTAGTTCATACACTACATGGCCAGCTGTCTGAATATAGTTATGTTGTACAAATCCTCTCCCTTCCTTTAGAAGTGATTAAATAGCTGGAAGAATTTGATTGCTGTTGCTGTTATCTATCTTTGCTCAATTCACAAATTTGGGCTTGGGATATAAATCACTGCCCAGATTGAGGTTGAGATCTCTCCCCTCTCCCCTCTCCCCTCTCCCCTCTCCCCTCTCCATTAATTATTATCCAATTCACTCACACAGTACTAAAAATTCATTTCAGAGCTCTGTAGAATTGCTAACTGTGAGCTTCCCTCCTGGGACCCCCTCCCCTTAGAGGTGTTAGTTCATATGCTTGAGAAAACCAACTCTAAATAGACACAGCTCTGCTGTTTAGTTAAGAAAATGTAACTTACTGCATTACCCTGCTGGGGCTGGCAACACTTCTTGCAGAGAAACAGGGGTACTGCGAAAGAATTCTCTCAGCTATTTCCAGTCTGCTTGAAGAGCCCTTAAATCTCACTTAAAGAATTAAAGGGGAATTTCAAGCGTGCTTTACTGCAAGGAGTTTGCATTTTTTGCCTCGAATCATTAAAAATAGCTAAGCTAAGGGCTTCGATATTTTTTAGCAGATCTGGCTAGAAGATGCCCCTTTTTCATACAATCTCTATCCTCTCACCCTCCCCAAATACAGCTTTTTTGTTTTTTACTTCCCATCATGCAGCAAAAGCAGCTATTACTCAGTAGCCAAGTTGTCTCAGTCCTATAAAAGCCATAGGCCTCATATCTTGAGAGCCACCTACTGGCACCTTATCTGTTATCCACGTATTATACGCACACCCTTCTCAGTTACAGAGCTGACATGCAGCAGATTTTACATCTTCCTGCCGTGATGTAAGAACCAGCTAAAGCAGTCTAACCTCACAGATCACCTGCGCGGGGTCTCAGAGACCCTACACCACCAGACGCCTCCTGGCCCTGTGCGCAGCCTTACAGCGAGACCACGGCTAATGCAGGACATGGGACCGCAGAGAACTCTTCCGCTCACTCACTGCCATTATCTGCTTTACATCCATTTTTTGCCCTTTAGGTAAGGCAAAAGAAGCCTTTTAGAGCAAAAACCCAGCCTGCAAATTGAGGTAGGGAATTTCTTTTGAATGGCTGGCCAGCGGTACGTCAGAGTAAGCCTCTAGCATGAGCAGGTAAAGCTCTTAGAGGATCTTAAACAAATGGATGGCATCCTGTACCAGCCCACCCTGCTGACAGAGGGGGATTGTGCCCGGAGCCATTTAAAACGACTGTCCAGCAAGAACAGGGCTGTGCAGTAACTACCATGTATTTCTCCTGCGCAGCTATTAATAGAAATAGTAGCAACCATGCTCCAAGCTTGTCGCACGTTTTACGAAGCAAAGAAAAAGCAGGGGACCCTTGGATAGCGTGGTATGCCTCAGAACCTCATAGGAGAGGTGCTGGGAGTGGAGCGGGATCAGCAAAGACGCGGATCTTCAGCGGAGGGGCTGCGGAGAGGGATGAGTAACTTTGTGGCTATCACAAGCGCAAAGATGCAAAAGGCAGTTTAATTTTCGTGTGTTGGGCAATCAGTACCCTGGATACTTTGTTTATGCACATCACAGACCTATGAAATATCACTGTGCTATCATTTTCGGAGTAGATAGGTGTGGTATTTAGGGCCATACTCTGCCTTTAATCCCCCTTTCTTTAAATGCAAGCTATTAAACTTTCCATTTAAGGCAGCAAGGGTCTCTTTATTATTACAGAGTTTTACTTGATGTACTTTACAAGTCTTTTTTTTTTAAAAAAAAAAGGTTGCCATTTATATGTATCATTTGGCATCAATGTTCTAGGTAGTGAAGCATCTTCATTTTTATTTTTTACTGTTTTGAGTTGGTATGCCTTCAAATCATTTCTAAATAATAGTTACTTTTGCCTGACTGATCATAAAAAATGTTTCTATCACACAAGCAATGACATTTTGAATAAAAAATTCATTACATGATAAGGAGTGAAATGTTTTCTGGTTTTGACAATGCTTCTCTGTATTGCTGTTTTGTTTCATTTTAAGGTAAAGTTAAATATATGCATGATAGCTTCCCAAATCAGGTAGGAGATTAGCATGGCTTGATGAAATATTGTACCTGGCTAAATACTGGTGCTATATGTTAATGGGGAAACTATTGGTTTTCCTTAGAACATCATCTCTGTGCTAGCTGTTGGTGGTCTGCTGCTTACAATGTTGGTATTGACAAAGCATCAGAAAGAAAATACCAAATGATCACTTTGTCACTATAGCTCTTCTGGGCCTTTTTCTTCTTGGATATGGAATCTGGCTTTATAAGACCTAAATTGTGGATTTTTAAGCATGTGTATATATGTATAAAAATTTCCTAAGGATTTCTGATCCTGGTGAGAATACTTCTTAGGTAAATCCTTCAAGAGTCATAGCACTTTTCATGGCTAAGACTAGAGATTTTTCTCTTGTACTCGATTCTCGTTGATGCACAATTTCCAAGAAAAGTCAGGAATACTCCTGTGACCCTTCACCCTCTGACCCAATACAGGCCAAATGAAGGCTGCCCGTCAAGTTTTCACTGCTTAGTGCAATGGACTGCACTACCACGCTGGCTTGGTCACTTTGGCACGATACCGTACCGTTGCAGCTGAACTGAAGTCCACATTCATCCATGTCTTGATACTCGCCTGGGGCATACAAATGCCCTTTTTCCCAAAAGCCTCGTGTGTGACAGATTACAATGTCTTTAGGTGCAAGTTGTGGTATCCACACCCTGTGCTTGGTTATCGTGGCAGGGACACTCGTACTGGCAGTGCACACAACGGTCAGACATTGCCTGTTGGCATCTCTCCTAAGCAGGGACACTGATGCTAGATCTCCGTCTGTATGCGAAAGGAAAGCACGGACAGGCTGTTATCTGTTAGAATGATTTAGCAATACATCGGGAGACGTGGAGCAGGGCTTACAGATACGGGCTGGCACAAGGTGCTGAATACGAAATGATTGTTTACTGCTTCATAATGCATGAAATAGGAGTATCGAGTGATGTTAGCAGGTGCCAGGTTTAAGAAAGTATCTTCTCACAGCATACAAGAAGCTTGTGGCCACAGGTCCTCCTGGATGCCATATGGTTGTGTGGTTCATGGGAAATTCATGGAAAGACAATCTATCAGGAGCTATTAAACACACAGATACTCTCTCTTGTCCCTTAGCAGTCCCAGCCTCCAGCTATCTGCGAGATTATAAGGAAACCACCACTGTGGTCTCACCCTGATCTCCTACTCTTAGCTACATGTCAGAGGACCCGTGTAAGGTGTTTCAGCACAGTATGTAGTGTCTTCTGTGGGCCTTCAGCAACGTCTATCTCACAGGAAACAGCGCTCCTCCCTTGCTGTATCTGATCTGTTAAACTGTTGAGTGGTCCTAGCTACCTATCCTCTAGGATCTACTGAAAGCAAGCAGAAATAGCTCATACGTCTATCTGTGTTTGGGCTCTCTTGCCTCTACAGGTAGACACAGTTCAGGTGTTTTTGTTGACAGTATTGCCAGGAGTACATGAGACAGACTATCTGGGATTTGTTCAGTTAAACTACTAATTCCCCTTGCTAGTCTGCAGGAATCATGTCTAGGTAGGAAAAGGATACGATACAGTCGATTAAGGTGAGCTGAATTTAACTTCTGCAAGATCCATCTGCACAGAAGGTGAGGCTACAAGTTGACTGAGAAATGTTGTTTGAAAATGCCGTTGTACATCTCCAGGTTGGTTTTCTTCTCCATTTAACAGTTTGATTGCCTGTTAGGAAAACAAGCAAACAGAAAAAAGTGGCAACCTCTAAAGTTCCAGTGAGGTAAGATAGCTGGAAAGACCAATGGTCTGCTAAGGCTGCACTTACTCTTTGACACTGTAACACTTCATGCTCTTTGTCTTGCAAACGAGCCCAAAGATAGAGAAGAAAAATACTGGAAAGTAAGAGAAGGGTATTACTTATTATTATCATCAGACAAGAAATAGCCCACCTTGACAAGAAACTGATGTCACACAGTAAGGACATCAAGCGAATAGCTGCCATGGGCCCAGTTCATCTTCGTTCAGTACCATGCTGGGAAAAGAGCTGTAAAAACAAAGCTCCAATATCTCCACGACTATAAAAGTTCCCCCCTGACACACATGCACCTCTTTTTACATCTGACTCTCTGAAGAGCTGTGAAGTCACTTGTGAATCCATTGTTGTGCTGTCTGTCTGGGGAGAAGGAGGTGATGTCTGCTGCTGGTAGCAAAATGCCTACTGCTACAAAGGTGCTTGTAGGAGCAAGGCTCTTTGTAAATCAATCAAAAAAATAAGAGTTAAGTTGGCTATCCCTGGTAGTCAACCAGAGTTATGAATTTCTTCTTCTCCCTTGAAGATGTTTTGTTGCTCTTCAGGAATAAATACTGCTGAATAACCATGACTTTATATAAATAATACACTCCCTCCTACAAGCTGCATGAAATGTTAAAACTCCAGAATGGACTATAAACGGATGCATAAATCTTTAGCATCCATGCATTTCAATCCATCTATTTAAAACTGAAGGTAAAAGGATCACAGCATTTATTCACATTTTCCATGCCCTTTGTGCAATTTTTTCTGACATCAATTTCATGTGTGGAGCAGCAGGAAACACTGTTCCAGTATACATTGCAATACTTTGTTCTGTTTCTTGGCACGTGCCAGGACATTCAGTTAAAAGTAAAGCATAACACAAGACAGCTTTTCTGGCACAACAGGTCACCAAAACAGTGGAATGTTTCAGTCAAAAATCAAAGTGTGAGACGCATTGCTGAAAGGCAAGTCATCTTTCAAGGAAAGCTGAGACCTTTCTTCATCTTTATACATGAGGAGTCTTGCTCTGAAGCGGTTAATTACAATGAAAAATACAGCACGCTTTTCTCAAAGCTGGCCATGAATTGTTCTTGGATTACACACTAGTTCAAGTGAAGAGTAAGAGCCATGTTTCTCTCACAAGTAGGGGGAAAAGGAGTCTTGACAGTATGTAGATGAATGTAATCTACGTGTTGTTTATAAACCCAAGGGATCCCTCAGAGCATTGAAAATCCATATGATATCCAAGAGTGGTATACTTTGCATTGAGATATGTGATTTAGCTGGAAGCCGTATAAAATCTGTAAAATAGCATGTAGGCAAAGAGTACTGCCTGTGCGTTTGAGTGAGCCCACGTGCACTTTTCCTGCATACGTGAAAAATAGATGATCATAAAATCTGCTTGAGATTCACAAACTTCTGACAGAAACATGGTGTAGGCTAAGTCTACCAACTTTTGGACAAACCAAGCCTGAAAATAGACAGGCCTGAAGTAAGAGTTGTNCCCCCTTCATACATGGCAATTCCATACAGGTTGTGTCTCCTTTGCTGGTCTTCTGCTGGAGCAGGTGGCATCCATCACGTACCTTTCCTTCAGAGTTGGTTCCTCTAACTGGGAACTGGGCTCCCAAGCCATTTCCAGTTGGGGTTTTTGCATATTGGAATCAGACCCGCTCTTTTGATGAGAGGAACTGCCGCTGAAAACAGGTGACTCCTATGCCCCCTTCTTGTTACTGTTGTTTAGGACCTTATTTGGTCAATTCTCTTTCTTGTAGACTTAATTTTTTTTTCCACCATTTCTAGGAACTAACACCAGTGGTGGTATCTTGCAATAGTTCACCTGCGCAGTGTGGCCCTTATCCTCCCAAGAATTGTGCAGAGGGGATTTTTAAAAATTCTGTATGTACGTGTTTCATAAACATAAGGTAATATAGTGTAAGTGGTGAAGAGGCTAACTCAAGTGTCCCTTGGTGGGACTTGTTCTTAGCAACTGTGGAACCTAAGTCCCATACTCTTGGTGCTGACCTTAGGAAAATGTTGATGTATATTAGCTATACTGTAAAAAGAAGCCTCTTTTATCAGTATTCTTGACCAAGGTCATCGTCCTAGGGCCTTTAGAGACCTCGGAGACAGGCCATACGGTCTTTTAAAGACGAGGATTCATGAACTCAGCTCTATAGTTTTGGATAGACGGAGCAGGAGAACAGGCCTCGTGTGCCCATAGCTTGTACACTGAGGAGGTTTTGCTACACTCTTCTGTACCAGTTGGCTTCTCTCAGGTTCTGGGAAACTTCTGGGAGACTGCAGGCTTCCAAGAGCAGCACAGCCAAGATGCAGTACAAGTGCGAATAACCGAGGTTACGTAATTTGTCGGCAGTACGCTGTCTCCCAGCCAAGCACCGCGGCAGAAGGCATTACTCACAGACGGGGCGACGTGGGGCTGGGGTCAGGCGCGGCCTGGTCCCAGCCACAGCCGCCGACTGCTGCTGAGCTGACCAGTCGTAGCTGGCACGGCGTGGAGCCGGACAGGGCAGACCCTGCCCTCGCTCGTGGATCTCCAGAGTACTTAGAACACCTCAACCAGCTGCTTTTCATCCGGGAGCTGATGTCCTCCAAGCACTGGTACGTGCGGCGTGACCACGTGTGTTGGATAAAACCGTATCGGTATCAGCTGCCCTTGATTCCTCTCACATACCCATTTTCTGTAGTAAAGGTAACTAAAAGCTGCACAGGCAATGGGCTTAATACTCAAGATGTAGTCTCCCCTCATTACATACTCATTATCTTGCACTGGAGCCAAACACATAACTACAAGGAACCATACGAATGGCTGTTGCTCTTTGGTACGTGGCTTTGACATGGAGAACGGGGAGCCAGGGCACGGGTGTCATGACCTCAGTATGTCTTTCAGAAGATGCTGATTGCAATTTGTACATCCTGCCAGCGTGAAGCTGCCTGCTTGGCAGTGAACCCATCGCATGGCTTATGAGTAGCAGTTTCTGTGTAGCGGTGAGGTAGGATGGGAGCAGGAGACTGCAGGTGTCGGCTAACCGCAGTGTTGAAGTACGGCCGGGAATAGTGTGTTACCAAGCGATTGCGTGGGCAGTGCGGGATTAGTAGGGCAAAAGAATTCCTGATTTGCCGCCAGGAACTATGAAAAAATGATTGTATCTCAGTCTCTGCAATTCAGGAGAAATTGCTAGAGAGGGTCACGGAGAAATGAGGCTCATGGGTCTAGCTATCCCTTTTGGAACACTGACAGATGTATTTTTATCATAAAAATGTTTTTATGAGTAAAGCTTTCATATCAACAAGGAAAATCTTTTTAAAGAAAATACCAGTGTTAGTCACAGCAAAACCCCTTAAACTGTGCCTTAACCAGACTGCCCTTCAGGCAGTTTCAGGTTCGTAGTTCAAGCACGGTGGTGTAACAATTACAGGACCTCTGGTGGAGCTTCCATATTCCGAAGTCAGAAAACAAGCATAAAAAGAGAGGGGCTCCTTTGTCTCAGCAGACCGTGCCTGTTGTCTCAGTGGCTGGAAATAAAACAGGGTAAATGTAAGTCAGAACCGTGTGCAAGAGAGTCAGTCACTGCTGTGTTATACGGCACTCGGGGGAGAAGACGGGCCATAGCTGGGCTTCTGCTGCTGTATTTAATGACACTCTATGAATGCCAGATACACTTGTGTTATCATCTTGGTTGTGAGTTATAGTGACAGGAGAGACGGATCAGAAAGGGCCTGGGTGTGAGGCCAGGAAAGACTGGTCTAATGGTTTAATTCGGTGTATGATCCGTTCAAGCTGGTCTGTAAGTAAGGAGACCGCTCGTGCCTTTAGAATCTGTAGCTATGCAGAAGTGAAGGGGTTTGGAGGTGGAAGAAGGGAGGAGATGGGGGAAAGTGGGGGAAAAGAGAATGAGAAACCATGGGCTGTGGTAGTTGTGAATGGGAAAATGGAGCAGTGAGACCACACAGAGGAACCAGTGAAGTGAGAAGAAATGGTGCGGGGAGGAGGGGAGGGGCAGAAGAAAGAAGGAGCAATTGGGAGAGGGGACATCCTCCTGGTGAGGCGGTGTCACTGTGGTACCCGGCCAGCCGGGGCATTTTTGATTTCTAAGCACCTCAGTGATCAGCCAAGCAGAGATGAGAGTTTCAGTGGGCAACAAATAATGAATATGAGAAAGAGGAAACAAGAACAAAAAGGAGGAGGTGAGAGGGGAAATAGAATATGATAGTAAAGGGAATAATGACATGGCAAAAAAAAAAAAAGTGCTAAAGGGAAAGAAAAAAATTGATCCGCTCAGCTGGCAGATGTTCTGTAAACCCAGAAGATGAAGGATAAGGTTCAGTTCAACCACTAGCAGGCAGTAAAAATTAGTATTTCCTGTCTGCTAGGTGCTTCTTGGGGCTTGATTAGTCAATCGGAAACAGTAGGCACAGGGATTTGTGTGGATCTTCATCAGAGCCTTAGCACATACAGCAACGCGCGAAGTGATGCGCGTTTAGTTGTAGCCGAGGCTTTTGGACTGCAGCTGGGGGGAGGAGGTCAGACAGACAGACAGACAGACAGCCGCAGGTGGCCCGAGCAGGGAGCGGCCGTGGGTGCGCGGGGCAGCAGGGAGGTGCAGGAAAACCGGTGCTAACGTCCTGCGGAAACCCTAGAGGGGGATTACGCGAGCCTGCCGCGTTCCTTGACCCCGTGCGAAGGCCACCGAGCAGCAGCACCTCTGCACAGGCTCCTTAAGCCGCGGCCGCATGGCGCACGCCAGGCAGGGTTTAGGAGAGCATCCGCGGCCGCAGGGGCGGAAAGGAGCTCCTCCCGCGGGGGAAGCCAGCTCCCCGCGCTCCGGGGCGGGCAGGCG
>VXAL01001479.1:713127-837219 GCA_013399475.1 Chauna torquata | reverse complement strand
GGCGGTCGGGAGCCCGGTCCCGCCGCTGGCGAGACCCGGAGCGCCGTCCGGGCGCCCGAACGGCACCTCCAGTGGGATCCGTGGGCTTTGCCCGCAGAAGGTGAAGGCAGAGAGCTAGGTTCGCTCGGCGGCGTGTGGGGAGCCTGGCGCTCCTGCCGGTAACTTAGGGGCGATCGGTCCTCGCTGGCATCAGGCAGGGCGTCGCGGGAGACGCGCAGCCCGTTTGTCTGTGTTACTGGGGGCTTTGGCGCATCGCGGGCTGGAGAAATTCCAGTCTGGACTTGTGTCGGGCGGATTGGCGACTGTATGGGGAGAAGTTGATGACATTCCCAACCCGGAGCAATGAAATAGCGTAATTACCGGGTGACTTTTGAGGAAATAGAGCCTGCGGGGGGGAAAAAGAAAAAAAAAAAAAAAGTGCGTGAGGCTGTGGGGAATAAGGATTAATAGAAAGACTGAAGGAGAAACAAGAGGAAAAAGTGGAAAACTGAGGACAGAGAAGGACAAAAGAAAATCCGGACTGTATCGTTTCATCAACAAGGTTATTGTGCTGTGCGCATTAAAACACGATCGTCCTGTATTGTTCCTCTTGCCAGACCAAAGCTGACATCTTTTTTTTTCCTTTTTGCATTTGAGGTTACGATGACAGAGAAAACGATCTCTTTCTCTGCGACACCAATACCTGTAAATTTGATGGGGAGTGTTTAAGGATTGGAGACAGTGTGACTTGTGTCTGTCAGTTCAAGGTAAGAAGATTGATGCTTCCTCCTCTAATTCATTAATGAGAGTACAAAGCAAGGATCTTCCTTTATAACCCGTCACTTGGCAGTTTATTTCTCTATGTGCAGAGAAGTTAGAGGGAAAATCTGGCAGCATGTGCAAAAGCTGGCAGGAGAACCAACTGGTGTCAAGAAGACATAAGTTTCTCTGGGAAAATGCAGATGCTACGGCTTTAAATGTCCCCTCGGGTCTGCAGTTTCGGGTTGTGCGTTTCTGATTTTGTTTCTCTGCCCTCTTAACGAGGATTTAGAGTCCTTTCTAAATTCATTTCTGATACAGATCGTGGCTTATTGTATTCAGAGTTCTGATCTAGTTAAAGAAATGGATCTGTAATGTGCTTATGCAATATTTTCAGGAAGGGCTGCATAGTGACAATGCTTCTGACTGTTTATCTGCCCAGCTGATCAGATTAAAGAGAAATCCCTCTGTTCCAAAATCATGAACTTCCTTTAGGTTTCATACAGTTCTGGCGGGTTCCTGCTGAGCAGTGGGGGGTTTTCCTTCTCCTCCTATTCCTTGTCTCGCCCTCTTGCAGCTACGTCTAAACCTCAGGCGTTCTCAAAGTCAGAAGATTTCATTATGAGGGGTTCCATTTGATATGTTTTAGCTAACTCGCAAAACAGCTGCGCTTTTCATAATGGCCTGGATAAAAACCGAACAAATTAAAGGAGTTCTAAGCATGTACCAGCACGTGTTGCATATGCGTTTATGCCCCTGTGGTTTCTCGCATTTTAATGCGGATCTGTGAAGTTCTGGGACCTGTAACGCTGATGCGAGTGTTTATGGTAGAGCAGGCCGAGTAGTGCACAGTCCAAGATCGTGCACATCTGTAATGATTAATATATTATTGAGCTTTGATCGACTATTCGCTTTGAAGCATAAGTATCCTTTATATTTCTAGAGCCAAATTTATCTTTGGAGAAAAATCCCAAGTGATAAATTCCTTCATTTAAAACAAAGAAGGAACTTTCTGTAATAAGTGCAAGACAGTTGTTTGCTGATGTGCCTGCTTTTCTTCATGTGGGGAGAGAATATTGACCAAGTATTTTTTTAAATTCCATTTCTAGTTTGCATGCGGTCAAAAATCCTGCGTTAGGATACTGTTTTGAGCAGAGCAGCAAGGAGCATTTGCCTTGGCTCAGCAAGTGCAGCGATTTAAGGGTTGCTCTGTTTTCTCTTTCGAAGAAAAAGCTGTGGTGCAGCGCAGCAGCGGTGCCTCGTCCCGTTGCCCGGTGGCGAGCTGGGGCAGGTGTTGTGCCACCAGTTGAGACCTTAGAGGAGCCAGGGAGGTGCTCAGGTCTTGTCTTTGGTCCCCCTTTGGTGTTGCCATTAAGCAGTGGGCTCGTAGCCTGGAAGGAGCAAAGCCAGATGTTGGTGGCGGCAGGGAAGGAGGCGTTGGGAGCCACGTTTTCCCAGGGCAGGATGCTACTCCCTAGTGACTCGGGGTGAATGGAGCTGAGCAAAACTCTGCGCTGCATCGTCTCCTCTTTGAGAGGTGAACGCTACCTCTGTGCTGAGTTGAGCGCATCTGTAGGGGACAGCTGGAACAAATTCAAAGAAATCGGGCAATTGGTGTAGGAACATGCAAATGAGATCAAAAGAACGAGCTGGGCATTTGTGTGCCTGATCACTGGTAACCGAGCTGAAATCAGTAGCAGTCTTTGGTTTCGGTGGCCTTTGGATCCAGCCCCGTCAACATTCAGAGATCTTTGTCTTGGTTGCTGTGACCCTGGAGGGCAGAGTACCAGTGCCCGGCCCTGCGCAGGCGGGGGCTTCTACAGCCCAGTGCCTTTGCTGTGGCACGGGCAGAGCCGGGGGATGCTGCCGTCACCTGTAACGCCGGCCGACAAAGCGACAGGCCAGAACGATGTGCCGCCAGAGTGGAAAATTAGTTTCTAACGCAGTGTCTGAGGCTAAGGCAGAGCCGGCTGGGTAATCTGTGTCACGAGTAGGGGGGTCCTCCATCAGAATGCAGGTGCCCCGTTTCAGTGACAGCTCTCTGGGGTGATAGTGAGCAAATCAATAGCAGACTCCTCATCACTATAATTACTTTTTATGTTTTCTCCAGAATTTGCCAGGGGCTTTCACTGCAGCTTGAGAGAATAGACAAGGACTGAAAGCTAATTTTGCCTCCGTGCTGTTTAAAAGGCCTGGGCTGGCCAGCCTGGGTCTTGAGGTCCGGGGGGTGGGGTAGGGTGGGGGCTGAATTGGGGCTGCTGCAGCTTTGGTTTGTGGGTGTGGTGGGTTTTTTTTGTTTTTTTTTGTTGTTGTTGTCGAATCAGAATTGCAGATACACTTCATACCTACCCAGAGGGGATTGATAAAAATAATTGATTGTTATTGGAGGGGACAAACCCTCAGGCTGATCTGGAAGATCTGAGTTGGGCTCCTCTCCCCGGAGAGCAGGCAGGCGCGTGCTGAGACGGGGACGTGTGTTGCTTGGCTCTCCTGTCTCTCCTCCACGAAATGATGGCCCGTTCACTGACTCCTCGTGACAAGAGACAGGCGTTGCATCGGAGGACATCGTGTCCCGCTCCGTTCAGTGAACGTTCAGCCCAAGTGCTGGCTCCAGCAGTGCGGCTGAGCGTGGTGGGAGCCACCACCCTCGCTCCTCGTGCAGCGGCCTCAGCGGGGCCACCAGGAGGTGTGGAGCTGCAGCTGGGGACACCGCTCCCTCTGTGCCCAAGTCCTCCCAAAGCCATCGGTCCAGCAGCCTGGGATCCCTTCCCTCTCAAGTGTCGTGAACATACCTGAAAATATACCAGGGTGTTTCCATCGCTGTTGAGCCTCTTGACCAAGCCTGCAAGTGTTCACTGCTGTTTGTGTGAGGAGCCCTGTTTTTGTGCGTGGTGAATCCCTCGAGTGCTTCAGCATTTCTGGAGCTGGAGCCTCGCCTGGCCAGCTTGCAGCTTGGTATTACATTTCTGGAGTTATACTGTCATGCTGCTTGGTTCCAAACATAGCTGGCATTTTGGGAGTAGAGCCTGAGAGCAGGAGGAGGTCAGACTTTTTGGCAGTGTTACCAGGAGGAGTTACACAAGTTCATCATTCTCTTTAGGAAGCAAAGCTTTTACTTTTGGTGCGCAGCGCTGACCTGAGGCTTGTGGGGCTGGTTTGTCTCTGACTGTGAGTGCTCAAGGCTGCAGGTGCTGAGAAGGGCAGCCTTCAGCTGGTGTTTGGTTGAATTTGGATGCATTTGTTTCCCTTGCTCACAGGTGTGTTTTAAAAACCCAGGTGCATAAGAGAGAACCTGACAGTATGGCACTGTGCTGCTGGGTTTATTGGGAGTTTTGACGTGGATTTCATCGAGTACTTGATCAGGCCTTACTTTAGGGATGGAGACTCATACTTGTGTCGAGGGCTTGGTCTACTGAGTCCTAAATCCATGCCAAAATGTGTTGCTAGACTGAGGAAACCGTGACAGTCAAGGTCTGATATCCCCCAGTACTAGACAGAAGGTCACGAGTTACCAGGCTACTAACACCACGACCTTCTCATCAGCAGTCTTGTTTTCTGTCCTGGGTGACTTCCACCATGGTCGTGGCTGTCAGAGCCACGCCAGCTCAAACCAAGGCAGGATCCATCTGAAAGCCCTCGCTTCCTGCCTTCCCTGTGGCTCACCAGCGGCTCCCTAGCTCTGCCTTTTCCATCCGGACGGCGGTTGTGCGAAGGCAGTGGTGGGGTGAACGAGCAGCAGATGAAGAAACTCATCGTGCACCAGCACAGCTTGAGAAAGAAGAGAATGCATCACCAGTGCTCATCATGGAGTACCCTCCACCTCTGCTGTCCAGAGCCAAATTTGAGCATGTCAGCAGGCACAGGAGAGATGGGGAAACCTCTGCAAGGAGAAATAATCCTTCTCGGAGCCCTGGTGTCTCTCAGACATGTCTTAAAATTGCCAAGCTTTGGAAGAAGTTCCAGCCGCGCTAACAGCAGCTCTGTCACCGATTTCTGTGGTTCAGGATTTCGCTCTTGACGTTTTGTATTGTTAACGTAGGGCTGCTTGGCCTTTCAGATTTGAAGCTGAGTCAGTATAAAAGATCATCTCTGGCTCTGGGCAAAACCAGCAGAGTTTCCACTGTGTTTCTTGGGAAGAGGGTCCAGCATTGTTTCTACACGTAACAGCCTGTTTGAGATGCTTTGGGCCGAATTCTGCACGCATTGCTCTGACAAGAAGTCCCATGGGTGTCAAGCAGACAGGATGTGTAAAACAAGCATGATTTGATACTTCATTCTTTAAAAAATGTGCATGATTGTGTTAATTGTCCTGGTTAAGTATTCCAGCTCACACTCCAGCATTTGTTGTAGAGCTTCTGGATGAAGTTGGCATTTTCTGCTTGCAGCATTGCTCGGATGTGGAGCATAGTCATGAGAAGAACAGAAACAGTTTTTAATCGGCTGTTGGAAGTCTCTGCATGGAGGAGCCCTTTGTTAGGAGAGGAAGGAAAGGATTTTTCCCTGCTGCTGCTGGTGGTTTTCTGTCCTGCTCTAAAGGAAGAGGACGCTGGAGGTGGGACACAGCTCTGGAAGATTTAAGAAAATACAAAGCATAAGGAAAATGTCATTTGATTTGGCCCAATCAAAATGTCACTCTGACCAACTATGAATAATTTCTTGGCAGCCGCTCCATGTGGAGGTCTGCAATTAATGCAATCTATGCAATTGTTTGTGTTCATCATTTCTGTAGCCATTCACGGTGAAACCTGCTCGATGTTTATATGCCTGCGATTTCAGTTCTGCGTTCTAGGTTGTGCGTTATGAACGCACCTCAGACGCTTTGTGGCATGAGATAGCTGAAATGGGTAGTATGATTTCTTTTTAATTTTTACTTGGATTTAAGCAGAGGTGAGCATTTGTAAATAATTGCGATCATTCCATTTGTTATAATTAAACAATGAGGCATACCAGGAGTACAGTAATCACGAGGTAATCATATCCCCGGTATAATTACCACGTACAGGGTACATCCAAGTATTTCTAAGCCTCAGAGTGTGATTATCTTATGATAACTGCACCCGGTAGGTTGCCCAATTTTCTATATAAAATGGAATTATTTTTATTGGAATGAACAGGAGAGGGCGAAGCTGTCTTTCAGCGGCAGAGGGGAGACGGCAGGTAGTTTGGGGAGTTTCGGCCGCAGGAGGGGCGCGGTGCCTGCGCCCCTGGAGGTGCTGAGCTGCGGCTCCTGCCTGCCGGCCGCCGCGGGCAGAGCGCGGACCTGGCGCAGCATCCCGGCCGCAGCTCGCCGGGAGCAGCGGCGTGCCTGCAGAAAGAGGGATGCGTTTTGGTCCGAGATCTCTCGGAAATAATTGCCCTCCGTTCCATCAGTTCTAATTATAGCTAAGTACTTAAATGGAGAGTTACGTGCACGCAGACGGGCGCTGCTCTGTGTGCGAAGGACCGTCGCGGGGAGGGAGTGCGTATGGGGAGGAGGAGGGGAAGGGAGAGCCTGCTCCTTGCAATCTGCCTGTTGCCATACAGTGGAAAGACATGAGCTGCTGCAGCTGGTGAGAGGAGCCGCTTGCCTTGCCCGATATTCTTATCGGGAGTGCCCCCTCCTCGTCCTCGGGGAGACGCCTCTGTGGGCAGTTGCTGAACGCCTGCCCCATTCGGGCAGCCTCTCCCCTCACCTGCGCAAGGCTGTTTGATGCTCCTCTCCCTTTTTTCTTTCACCACATCCCCCCTCCCTCTCCTCCAGCAGCCGTGAATGTGAAGAGGAGAGGCAGTGCCTCCCTCCCTGTTGTTTTCCCGAGGCTTTAATGCTGGAAGGGGCGGGGGGCACACAAATCGAGGCTGCCCCATCCGTTTGCATGGCTAACGCGGCCGCTCCGTATCCTTTCCCCCAGTGCAACAACGACTACGTGCCCGTCTGCGGCTCCAACGGCGACACCTACCAGAACGAGTGCTACCTGAAGCAGGCTGCCTGCAAGCAGCAGAGCGAAATACTCCTCGTGTCCGAAGGATCATGCGCGACCGGTACGTACAACGTGCTCCAGGCTGCGTGCCCCTGGACAAAACAGCCTGGGGAGGGCAGAAGCCGTTTGAATCCCACCTCTGAGTTCATTGTGGGTTGATTCTTTGCAGTCTCGAGTGTGAGAAGATGCTGCTGCCATCCTTTCCTTTGAAATAACTAGCCCAGTATAGGTTGACAGGGTGCAGCGTAGAAGTTGATTTCTTTTTTTTTTTTCTTTTGAGGTATGTATCTTGTGCCACTGGTCACGCAGCCCAGCATACGGTTAGGGGCCATTGCGACAAGTCACTGGAAGCAGATTAAGCGAGCAGATGTTTGATAAATGGGCATCTGGATTACAGCAACCCCCTCTGAAATCTGGAGAGGGTAGGACTGGAGCATCACTGTCTGTAATGCAGTTTCTTAGTTTTTTTTCTTGTGTGTGTAGGGCCAGGTTCCCAGCTGGTGTAGTTCAGCAGACCTCCACTGCCTGTAATGAGCCACACCAGTTTATTCCAGCTAAGGATTTAGCCCAAAACACACTTAATGAACAGGTCTGTGCAATAAATTATTTATCTGGATTTGTTGGAAGAACTCATTGAAGAGCATGCTTGAAAACTGACTGGTATTTGAGACACCCTTGCTTAACTCTGAGCATTGTGAGCTATTTGTGTCTCTGCTTTTATGAAGCAGCTAGAAAAGCGGATGAGCAAAATCAGTCAGGAAAACCTAGTTGCTCAGGTGCAGGGATTCTTGATTTTTTTTTTCTTTTGTGCTCAGTGTCTGTTAGAGCTGGGCAGTGAAGTTAACTTGAAGAAGAATAGGAGGAGTAAGGCTTTGTTCTTGGGAGAGCCCTTTAAACTTAAAGCAGATATTTTTCTCAGGTGAGGATGGAGGAGTCAATAAAAAAAGTGCATCAGACAAACTTTGTGCAGTGCCATGATTTTTGTGTTTCATGCACCTGAGAGAAAAAAATTCTTTTCCTGGGAATTTTTTTTTTCCTCTGCAGCTGACGATTACCTGATGATTTTCAAGAGGTAAAAACACATGCTGAAATTTTTTTTGTCTATAAATTGATATTAAATGGAGCTCAGGCTGACAAAGCCTGTTGTGGAATAGGATTTCTCTGACTTCGTAAATTCTCTCAGCACAGCAACCAGTCTTTTTTTGTTCAAACTTTTGTCATTAAAGGGATGATTTGAATGCATTGCTTCATCTTTTTCTAACCTTGCTTGCTACAGGCAATGGGACAGGGCAGAGCAACGCGCAGGACCCCCAGCAGAGACCTGGGCTGCTGGGGGTCTGGCAGAGGTCTGGACATCAAAGGGTAGGGGCAGCAGGAGAAATGCAAGATTCTTCTCCTCCAAAGAGCCAGAGAATACAGGAGAATACTGTCATTTTCTGTTCCTTTCCACACACACACACCTACCCACCCCCTTTTGTCTCTCTCCCGTGTAGTCTTGCTGTGCAGTTCTACCGTTCTGAGCCATTTTTGTGACAGGTTTATTTAAATAAAGGTTTTCCTTTTCTTACTTGGGTAATGATGGCATGTGCAAGCCAGTTCTGATCCACCAGATCCTGCTGTCAGTAAATTAGATCTAACAGTTCATAGGGTAATTGAATCCCCAAGCAGCCTTTCCAAACTCTATTACTCTTGATGCTGATAAATGGATAAAACCGCTGCTAAGGGGCTTTGGGGTGACAACCTCCCTCCCATCCCTCCAGGAGAAATTCTTACGGATTTTGTAGCCCTACCCATGTGTGCATTTCTGTGCCTTGCCTTGGTTAGAAAGTTTCATAATGAAGTTCTGGGCTTGCAGATTTTGCGATGTTGCGATTTCTAAACTTGTGAATCTGGTCATTCCATCCAACAAAACACTGAGCAGAACAAAAAGTGCTTGGTTTTGAACTTCAGCAACAACCTCAAGAAAAAGGGCAATTTGAACGCTTATCTAAAGACTTTGAATAAGGTTTTCAATGGTTTATTCAAACTAGTTATGATCTGATGAGATGTCACTGTTCTGTACAGACAATGGCATGAATTTCCAATTAGTCTGGCCTCAAACAAATGGGTTTAAAAGCCCTATTTGATGCTGAGGGTTTAGTAGTGGCCGTGTGAAACAACCTTGCACAACCATTGGGAACAAAGCTCCTGGAGCTGCTTTATCAGTCCCAGTACAACAAAATGAGGCAGAGGCTTCTGAGAACATCACAGCACTCCAGGGCTTACGTTATTTCGGTCTTGTATAGAGACTTTAAAGTAAGAGAGTTCAGATGTGAGAAAGACAGCTTGAGTGAACTACGTTCAGATTATATCTCTATAATTTACCCAGGGATGACATCAAACATGAGATACGCTGTAATACATTTAACTGAACAATCTTGCCTTACATGCTTGCAGGACATACGGTAGCACATGAATATAAATTTCATTTTGTTCTTTTCTCAGATGCTGGCTCAGGATCTGGGGACGGAGGTAAGAGCCATCTTTTAATATCACTGTGTTTGCGTGTACACACGTCTTTTGCAATTTCAGCTTCTAAGTGGATATGCTTTGCAGTTTAGTTGTTACACTACATATTGTCTTTTGCTTGGCGTTTTTTCTGAAAAAGTGACATTTTGCATTTTAGTCAAGCTGGAACCTAGTAATGACATGCTGTTTTCTAGGGAAATTCAGAAAGCTGTGTTCCTTCTAATAGGACTTGGAATTATTCATACGTTGTGCTAGGAGCTCTATCTCCATCTACTGTTACTGTTGCACTCATTTGTTTTATGCTTAGAGTAATATTTCTTCTTGTTTTTAAAACATGAGCCAAACCCTTGGCTTCTCCTCACTTGAAGATTCAAGCCAAATATTTTATGGTAGTGGAGAGCGTTCTTTAAAAGATATGAAGAAATGTAACAGGAGAAGAATGATGTGTTTTTGTAAGAACAGTAGCAGCAAAACCAAACATGGAAATAGTCCGAACCCTTTGGTGCATACAGGGGATGCTGTAAAACAGCAGCAAACTTGCATTTAAGTTGGGGGTTGGGTTTGTGGGTTTTGGTGATTTTTGTTGTTGTTGTTTTGTTTTTTAAATTATTATTATTTTTGATTTCTTAAATGCAGTGATTTATGCTTTTTGCTTGTTTAACACTGATCCTGGGATGTGTGAAGTGTAAGTGGTGGTTCTGGGTAGTGCCCCACCTCAGGGCAGGGAACATGGCTTTTGGGAGATGCTTGCATTGTGGGGCTGTGGGTCAGGCTTCCCAGGAGGCTGGGGGACCAGGGCTAGTTTAGGTGGCCGTGGAGGGTTGCCCTTAAGAGTTACTCTCACTTCTGCCCAAGCACCCTGAAAAAGCTCTCGGAGCCCCATGGCAGGTGAGGGGTGAGGTCAGGACCGCGCCTGGGGCCATCGTCAGCATCAGGCTGGGATGCTGCCAAGCTCCTCCAGCTGCAGTGGCCACCAGGAGCCGAGCCAGGATCTGGCATCAGACAGCCAGCAGGTCTGGGCTCTCACGCAATTTTATAGCTGGTCCTGGTTGTCAGTCCTGGCTGGATTCAAGTTTTTCAAATAGAGTCCTGTTATCTGGCAAATTATCACCCAGTCCTCCTGTAGTTTTGGTAACCAGTACGCTGGAGAGTGCAATGTGTAGGTAAAGTATTATTTTTTTTACCTGTGAAGTAGTCAACAACCTGAGCACGAGGTATTTGCAAGGGATCTACTTGTCAGATGTTGGACTCGGACTGTTTTCTGGAAATCAGACATTTTAAGATGCTTCACATTTGGCTCCCAAAAAATCACAACTGAAAATACTACTACTTATACTCAAAAATTTTGTCCAGCTATTCCTGTTCTACTCTCATGTCCATTTAAATTGTCTTTTTAAACTGGACTACATCAAAGAGATTCCTGATTCAGTGATTAACAGACATCTGTAATTTAATTGGTATTTAAGATGGGTGGGGTTTTCACACACATTGTCAACAAATCAGTTTTCAAATGACGAATTTTGTGTGACTTTTTTCATGTACATAGCAAGGAAAATGAGTAAGATTTCCAGTTTGTTTTATGCTGGGTGAGATGGGGAAACAAACTTGGATGCTTTCTAAAAGTAATGAATTCCGTACTCAAAAGGCATAGAATTTTAAAAGCATGAGTTCCGAACAGCTTCATTTTAAAAGCTGAGGTTGACAGAAGACAGGCAGAACAGGACCATGGGGACTGACTGGGCAGATAGTAAGGAAGCAAATTTGTGAAGTAGACAGAGTCAAGTTGGTGTGTGTTTAAAGGTCTACAAAGCTGCCTTGTATTATACAAGATTTAGTAGGCAGTCACTGCTGGTTTTTAAAGTACGAAAGTATATTTATGTGCCCTAAGAAGCTAAATCCAGCCAAGTAAATATTGTCACTACATCACTCTTTACGACACACGGTCTTGTTGTAAAAGCTGTAATAAATTTTGGATGTCATCACAATAAGTCTTGCAAAATCCACTCCAACAGTCATGAGTGGGAAGTTTTTCTGTGAGAAATCTGAGGTCTTAGGCAGTCTTGTTTGTTTTCTGTTTTGCTGAAAATTTTCCTTTCTTATGCTTCCCCAAGCAGTCCTGGTTAACAAACTGCCCACCAGTGGAACCCTGGCTGGGAGCCCTGGAGGACTGCTGTGGGCACAGGCAGGCTGAGCAGAGCCTCCTGGGCATGGTGGATTAGGAGGCTCTCATTAGAAAGACTTTTCAAACAAAATTCAGCCAAATAACATCAATGGGGCTGGGAAGTTGTAGGGGTCTCTTCTTCCTTGGTGCAGCATCTGGTACAAAAGGATCCGTACCTGGTGCAAAAGAATCTGGGCTGTGGAGACTATCTGGGTAGAGCTCGTTCTCCTTTGGCAAAGGGGGATGGACTGGTGCTTGAGGGCACTGATATGGGGTGATCCTTCAGTCTGAATCGCTGGGGACTTTCCTAGCAGCAGGAATACCTGCCTTGCTGCACTTGTAGGTGGACAAGGATGTTGCTTCTTACCAGAGCTCCTCCATATTATTCCCATGGATTGCCGCACCATTTTCGTGTATCATTCCACAAGATGCAAGACGAGCATACCAGCTTTCCAACAGATTTGTATCTCGTGGTTGGATTTATTTGGTCTGATAAGGGCACACCCAACGGGGGAATTAACTCAAATTGCCGACTAGTAGAGGACGTAATGTTTTCCGGTTCTTGGAACATGGCAAGCTTCTTGCTTTGAGGTGGTTTCCTCCATGACTGGTAACAGATCAGCTCTCAGTACTGTTTTTTCCTCAATGGAATTTTTGTCAAGTGAAATTATAATCGGTTGACAGTTCAGAAAGTACTGGAAAGGGTTTGGTGCAATGGACAGATGCACACAACCACACCGTGTGCTCACAGAAGCCTCATTTTCTCAGGAAACTGGATGGAGCAGGAACAGTGCAGCCAGAGGCTGTGTTTTGCCAGCCACATTTCCCTTCTGCTCGTTCCCACGTGGATTTGTAGAGAGCTCTTCTAAATTTAGGATTTGGGGTTTTCTGCTTTATTTTCAGGGTTGCTGGGAACAGGGGGGTCCCAGCTTCTTAGCACTTTACTGATCTTGCAGGCTTTCCAGAGGTGGTTTAATACTGCTTTAGGCAGCAATAGCATATTCAGTAAAGCAACACAGAAGTCCCTTTATTTGTAGAGTGATGGGAGAATTTTAACGTCAATTACTGAGCTGTCAGCACGCGGTCACTTTTGGGGATATCCAGTAAATGGGTAAGAACAGAAGGTGTTCAAGTTTCTTATCGCGGAAGACATTTTTTCCTGTAAATGAAGACTAAAAATGTAGAATCAAGAGTCGTTTCTGTGTTTTGATTGCAGAAACTGGGAGTATGGTGTGGAATTATTTAAAAACCTGTATCACAGAAAGATACTAATCAGTGGCAGAAAGAATGGATGTGAATGAGTTTATACAGAGAGTAATTTAAAGAGATTCCATTCATTTTCATCTACGCTGTTCTTTGGTCTACTAGGTGGTTGTTTTTTTTTAGAACTCAGTGATTCATGTTTTGGTCTTGAGCAGCTTCACAATGAATTCTTGCTCGTTTCCTAGCTTCCTTCAAACAGTGACAAACTCAAAATGCAGTATTTTACTGTAGTTCTTAATGAGCTAAGAATATCTCTCCTTGGTTTCTTTTTTGCATTGAATGCTTTTTTTCCCCTCCCTGCATTATCTGTGTTCTTAGCTCTGTTGATTGGCTTGCATTCATAGTCTGATCGATTTACTGTGGGTGACGAGCGCGCTAGGTGTCTCCGCGGTCCCCCAGCTGCAGTGCACAAGCACCTACATCGAATTCATTTCAGAGCCTCATTCAATTTCAATTAAAGTCCTACTGACTTTAATGGGAATCATATGGGGCCCCTGGGTACATGGATCTTATCAGAGTTTGATTTTTATGTTAATTCTTTATGATATGGACTAAAGCAGGATGAATAAACACGTCATAATTCATCAATATCATCGTCACCATTTATTTTACAGTAGCATCCAGAGGCACTAATTATAAGTTTAGGACTCCGGTGTGGTACACCATGATACCGTGAGGCACTTGTTCGCAGTGAGGGAGAGGATGAAATCTGCGAAGCAGAGTCTGAATACCCAAGTTAGGCAGCGGCTGAAAGCCGCATCGTGCTTCAGTGGCTGGCCTGATAACACATGGTGCTTCAGGGCCAAACTAGCACTGCCTTCTGAACCGTGCTGCTTGTCAGCAGACCCGTACGCAATCCAGAAAGAATGAGGGATTACACTGTTCTTAAAGTTATTCCTAATTTGCCAGTTAGGCATACCTGAGAATCAGCAGCCTTTTGGGCCATCTTTTTTTTTTTTTCCTCTGTCTCTTGTTTTGTGTGTATATTTTAAGGATGAGAGTGGTTTTTTGTTTGTTTGTTCTCTTTGGCTTATCCCTTTGATCTTATCCAGAAAATTGAAGTCCTGCAACTCTTCATAGGTGCCAACATGTAGATCTAATGATACATTTGGAATTCTGTTCTGCCTTTCCTGTTGGCTTGGAGATGTGTTAGCAAACATATACATATTATGAATCTGTGTAGAACAACAGTCATCTTGAAAGACTAACCAGTCAAAAGAGAGAGGAAAAACTTAACACTTTGAAACCTGAATTGTTTTTTAAGGCAAACTATAATGCAACACATGCATCTTTTTGTTTAATCAACAGCCAAACAGCTACTTTGACCCTGTTACATTTGCACTAGTCTTCATCCTGTGACTGGCCTGGATTCAGCAGCTCTGCTGCTTTTCCCTGGATTTCCCTTTCTGCTTTATTGCAAGGTTGATTGATAGGCAGGGCTCTGCAGAGCACAATGAATATTGCTATAAACACCATCCTAACAATAACAGTTGAGCCAAAATACTCCGTAAAACCCAGAGTGTGTATTGGTTTTAATGAAGCAGTGTATAAAACGCAATACTGACATGCACACATATACATGTGTTCTCAGTATATGGGAAAATAGTGGGTCTGTTCTAATGTAACTTCCAAAAGAAATGGAATTCATGTTTTGAACCTACATATTCTGTCTTTTTTTTTTTTGACTGGGTGTAACAGGTAGTACGGGGCTCTCTCATGTGAGTTTAGAATATTTGCTGACCCCACCTGCTATTATCAACTGCAGTAAGGCAGTAGGAAAGCTTCTTTTACTCTAATTTCATTTGGGAGGTATAATTTAAGGCAGCATCAGAAGGTACAGAAGCAACTATAAGCAACATGTGTCTGACTGGGTAAATACCTCTGGAAGGAATGTTTAGACCTTAAATGATTGACTAGACTGTGAATGGTCAAATGTATGCCTTCTTTGTTAAACAGGTTTTTACCTTGTTAACCTTGGCATGCCACCAAACCCAAACCAATAAGCTCTTTGAAAGGCTGGATTTGTTAGCTCAAGCTTTTCACTGTCCTAACGTGATTACTTGACTTTTAGTTCAGGGCTGGTGTACATCTGACCTGTGTAAAGGTTTAGCTTGGGAAAAGGTGGTTAATGTCTCTTCGTGGCCTTTAAAAAAAAATTAGGAAAGGATGAAGTTGCTGTGTTTTTGTTGACTAAACGAGAAGCACTTGGGCATTCATAAGTGGTGAACTTTTAGGTCCCCACTGCTGGCATTTTGCGCTGGGTAGGATGCAGTAGATGTTTTGGAAATCCTAGGAAGGTATGGAAGTGATAGAAATATCGTGCTTTTGGATTCCTGTCAAGCTCTCATTTGAGCTGAGCACTGAGCTAATTGACCCACCTGACTGACATGTCCCAGCAAATCCCCAGAGCTCCTTGGGACTTGAAGCTCTCCAGGGTTATTTGTAAGTACCAGTTTGGAAAGTACTGGTTTTGGATTTAGTTGCCTGAGTTCTGCCCATGTTTTGCTTACTGCCTCTGCAGCTTCTGAAGTTAGAGTGCAAAAATCCCTTGAAGTGTGCTGCAGTTTATCCCTGTGCTTACTTTGTTATTAATGGGCCAAGTCCTTGCTGCGTTCTTGATTCAAATGCACAACTGCCATCAAGTAGACAGTAAACACTGAGAAATACCATGGGAAAGAGTTGACCCATAGTAAATGACTTGTGGCCAGTTTTCAGTCATTCCTGCGAAAAACAAGAACATGAATAGAAGATACCATAAAGCTCCACAGATTTTTGCAGGCAAGAGGTACAAATGACTTCCATTCATAGCCTCTTTCTTAAATGATCTAATTTCTTACCTTTTTTAGCACTTCTAAATACTCCAGAGCTACAGAAGGAGGCTGTGAATGGAGGATGCTCACCTACACCAAAAAAACCTGAGGACATTCTGGTTTCACTTTAAAAATCCAAACTACCCGCCTACATCAAAACTGAGCAAAAAAATCCAAAATATGCTGTCTAATCATGTGCAATCTGTAAATCCACAAATAACTAAGTCATCAAACCAGCAAACAAATCCTATGATACTCCAGCAAACGGATTAAAAAGAGGGCATCCTATCACAAACATTTATTGGTCTGTTACTGTAAACATAGCAAAAGAGAAACGTAGTGGACTAGATTTGTCTGCTACATCTCTGTAAACCTGGATTAATTTTTCCTGTGACAAGCGTGGAGTCACCGGAGATTAGCTGTGATGACAGTGAGAGGTGAATCTGGCACATCATTTTGCTTTCCTACGCAGGAAATTCTTCCACAGGGAAGAAAGATGCTTCTCAAGCTTTCCATGGGCTCTGTCACGCTTGCTAAGAACACATCGTTACTTCATGGGGCCAGACCATGTGTTCAGGCACGTGCTTAATTTTTAGCACATCCTTAATGCCATTGACTTCAAAGTTTTTTCTCCATGTGGATGTCTTCCACAAGTGGGGCCTGAGGCAGTCTTGGAGTGACCAGAAGTTCTTCAGATCCATGTGCGTCCTTTTAGTTACGTGCCTGTGGTTTATTGCTTGAAGAAGCTGATTCACTAGCTGCTTGCTTTGAACTGTTTTTGGCGTGACATAGGATTTGTTAGATGCTCTCATGAGATCTAACAAAGAACAAACAGGGTGAAAACTGCCAGGTCCTCTCACGAGGTTTGTGTACTTGCTTATCTTTAACTCTTACTTTTCAGACCTCAGTTGCATCTAGCAAATTTAATGTATTCCATGATGGATGCTTAAATTCCCTTTTGTCTAAGAGGATTTCTTTCCTTTCAGAGATCAGTAAATAAAAGCAGAAATTTTGCTTGCTGTCTTTGAAGTCAGTGGGAGTTTATCTTCAGGAAGGGCATGACTGCTTCCCAGACACTTGGTAAACTAAAGATTGCCAGCTACTTTATGTAAACGCACGTATAGGGCAGTTTTAATGAGTGTGTTGCAAGCCCAACAATCCAGAATAGCTCGTAATCAAATTCAGACAAGTTAAAATTTTATGGTACAGCGCTACCAGTTAAGATGTCACAACTCTCTCAGCCCAGGCTTTTGAATAGTTATGGAAGATGCTTAGTTTTTCATTTAAAGCAAACTCATAAAATGTTTCTAGTCCTTGTCGGCCAGGAGAATACTTGAATGCAAACCGCAAGTAATAATAGGAAGAACTCCAAAATGCGATTTGAAAATATCATAATCTGGGGAAGAAGATGTCAGAAAGCTTCCATGATGTTTCATGATTTTTTTAATGCTTTGGACTTCTTGATCTCATTTGTTGTAGCTACACGGGAGTTAGATAATGACAGTGCTAATTTAGACCCATTAAAGAAGCAGCTGCTGAAGCAGGACTTTTTTTTACCTCAGCAGTTCCAAATAACTACAGCCAGGAGTTTAGAAAGAGCTGGTTAAGGACCTTAATTTGTGTGGTTTTTTTTGTTGTTGTTTTGTTTTTTTCGGGACATCTGAGAACATGGAAAAGTTCTACAGGTCTGAGAGAATATAGGTATGTGGGTATTCAAAAGGGTAGGGAAAAAATCCAGTTATTTGTAGACCTGTCAATCTGACATTGATCGAGGTAGAGCAGGACATGCAGATCCAGACCTGCTTAATAAAGAAATAAATGAGAACTAATGCCAAGCAATATGGGCTGAAGTAATAGATTTTGTCAATTAATTGAGATGTTATTTATGAAGCTACAAATTTGCTTGATAAAGACAGCAATATTGATGTAGTGTACGTGGATTCAGTGAAGTATTTGGCATGCCAGTACATGACAGTATGATTAAGGAACAAGAATCAAGCAAAATTAACATGGTACACAATTAGTAGAGTAAAAACTACCTTTCACAACATGATTCTAAGTGGATTTATCATTTTCATATGGACAGCACAGGGATCAGCCTCATGCTGTTTGTTTGTTTTTACCAGTGACTTGGGTGGGAACAAACATTACTTATTGGTCAAGTTCTCAGCTGGTGTGGCTGGAGAAGAAAGAAATGAACAGATCACTGAAACAACCCGGTCTCATTCACTAGGCACCTTGGCGCAAGAAGGAGCAGGCCTTCTGATGTGGCCAAATGTAATGCCACGACCATGGAACAAAGGTGGGAAACCGGGGGAGCGAGGTGGGGAACCCCCCTGGAAGCAGTGATGCTACAAAGAAAGCTGGAGCCTTGGCAGTTAACGGGCTCGTTGCGAGATTCCTCTGCAAACCCAACAGGCCAGAGGGCCACCTTTATCCTGGTGCATTTAAGAAGTAGAATCGTGAGGATGTCAGACTACCTCCACCTTTTGCACTGGTGCAGCGGTGTGTGCGGAGGTGGTACCTGCAGCTCCAAGGGTCCTGGGAGGCAGGGGAGACCAGTGTGCGCAGCTGGGGCGGAGGGTGGGAAGCGAGCCGTGCGGGAAAGCTTTGATGCTCTCAGCTTTGTCTGGGAAAAGGAAAGGGGTGTGTAGGGCACAATCTGTAAGTGTCTCTGTGGGGAAAAGAAATGAGCAGAAAAAGGGTTCTTTATTCTGACAGACAAAGGTCTGACAAGATGTCAGGCTGGAAATGCAAGTTAGACGTTTGTAAATGGATGCAACAGCACACAGAAGTAAGCAATTAAAAGTTACGTTGGGTTCTCCGTCACTTGAAGTTTTGACAATTGCATGCCTAGATTGCTCTGTCAAACAAGGATGAGTTTGAAAGTCCCAGGGCCTTTGTCATGTGGGAGGCTGCAACAGATGCTCAGTGGTCCCTTAATTCTAGGTACCGTAGATTACTTTGCACGCAAAATAGGCTGAGGTTATGTTTAGCGAGATTTCTATGTTAAGAAACCTGGAAGGGGATTGACGGTGTGAACGTTTGTTCACTTAAAAATCCACAACGGTTTTTCATCTCTGCCTTCTCCCGTCTAATTGTGTACATTTACATATGCAGGTAATGGACGAAATGTGGGCTTTAGTAGCAAATAGAAAACGTCATGCATAATGCCCTGCTGATTGCTCTGTATTTAAAAATAGGCCACACTATGGTACGTTTCATTCCTGAACTTCTTTACGTTGTCTTGCGCTGGATAACTTCAGCAGCTGTTGATCTTCTCCGAGTCACGGTGGGCACCCCTGGGCTCTTCCCTGGCCTGCAGCGCTGCTCTGATTCTCAGGGCCATGACTGGTGCAACCACGTCCAGCGCTTTGAGGGCCTCCTGGAGAGCAGGATCCCCAGCTGGCTGTGGAGGATCCACCCAGGATCCTTTTCCTGCCTGTTTCTCCCGGCATAAGGGGGTGAGAGCAGAGAGCAGGATCGCACCCAAAGAGCTCTGAATTTGGAATGCGTATTGATCATGACTAAATAAATATCAATATCATTTAATTTTATCTGTTATTACAAAGAGCCTCCCCAGCTGTGATATATTAGCGTATGTGATGGGTTTGGGAGGTGGGAAAGAAGGTACTGGAGTAGGCTGTGATTAATTGCTTTGGCTCATACATGTCTTCCGCTAGACGCAGAGGCATCTTCATCTTTGTTATAAAAGAGGCTAGATAAACAAATAACTTATTCTTTTGTACTGCACCTGAGATTTTCATCAAAAGAGGAGGGAGCCTGTTATGTGAATCACGAGGCCAGTGCAGGACAAGTCTACGCTGTAATTCATTTAGACAAATGTTGAAGTAAATTGATGGACTCAGGTTTTTTTAGATTAGTGGCCTTTTGAAAAATGAGTTGTCCCATGTGTACAATTTTTCAATCTGTTTACATCTAATTAGCTGTTCAGATTGGCTAAAATTAAGCGATGTCACTTGTAATGCATTCAGAGGTGAAGATATGATAAAATAGGCTCTTTTATAATCTCTTTGGTGAGTGGCTCGGAGCACTGGCATAGTGCGAACTGAGGGCATATGGAAGATCAATCTGTAATGTGGAATCAAATATAATCAAGCTGCAATCTTACAAATATTGTGAATAGTGCGTAGCATCTCTCTTATACTGATTCAAAGAGGGAGCGAGTTTTTCTGTCATCCTCTTTTGCTTCTGCTTCTCAGTAGATTTTCCTGGCTGGCCGGGGCATTTTGTTGGGGCAGCTGCCCCTAGCCATTGGCATCTTTACCTGTTTTGCTATTGATTCCTGCACGCTAGATATTCCTCCCTGGAGACAAGTCATTTGAACAGCTTGAAATCTAAAAACTGACTGCTGCAATGTCAGGTTTCTAATTCTGCAGCTCAGCTGACAGCTCTGGAAAGTCCCTATCAAAGGCAGAAATACACCATTCTTCAGCAGACTTTGTTCAGCCACCATATGGCACTAATTCTATTTTACTGCTCTAAAGCCTACAGGCTTTCACATGTTTCTGACCAAAAATTGTGCTATTAATATGTAAGCTTCTCAACAATTAAGCTGTGCTTATAGTTGCATCAGTGCTTTTAGGCTGTGACCAGAAAGCAGCACCCTTTTTACAGCAGCAGCAGTTTAGCTATAACGCTTAGTCATGGATACATGTCTAAGGAGATTTTGGCACAGGTTTTCTCAAATATTTTTTAAAAACTTTTTGTTAGTCTTTTCTTCCTTCCTTGGCTCTCAGAAAGCCTCTCCTTGGTATCTCATCTCTCCTTCTGTGACCTGATGTGCCAGCATCGGTGGTGATGCACCGGGGTATTCGTGCTGGAAATGAAACCTTGGTTCAGTGGGACAGGACTGCATTTGGTGGCTTAGGAGTTCCAGGGGTAGGGTCTCCCGTTCACTGGAAGCAGCAGAATGGGACCTTTAGAAGCCACTGGGGAGGACTGCACTGTGAAGCCTTTGCAGGCAGCAGTGGAGATGCTCAGCAGGTGACATGGTGATGATGGCCCCACCGAGGCATTCGTGTGCAGGAGTTGGGCTGGGAGCTTCTACCTGGACAACAGCAGTGAAGAGGCCAGCAGCCGCCGTGCCCAGCACCCCTGGCATCGTAACCCCTTTTCACCCTGCTCCCTCCTGCACTGCGCGTAGTTGGTTTCCCAAAAGGAGCTGAGGGCATTCAGCCAGTTACAGTGTCAAGCCATGAGATCTCAGGTGCTGGGGCTGAGCTGTGCATGGCTCCATCCTTGCTGTCAGAGCTCTTTCTGGTTTCTTCCTGGGGTTTCCCACCCTCCAGCGCGATGGTGGCGAGTGTCATCTTGCTGTGGCAGCGGTGGCACAGCCAAGGTAGCAGTGGCAGTGCCAGGCAGGGCTCCCTTGTGTCAGCAGGGGGAGCTCACAACTTGCCTATGCTGTGGGTTCTGGAAGAACACATTTGGGTATTTTCCTTTGGATTTCATTTACCATTAACATTCTGTGCTCTACTAGGCTATGTCATATGAAGTAGATGAAATTTGAGGCCCTCGGTCTCAGCACTTCAGCATTCTGCTAAAGATGAGGGCACAAAATGACCAAATGCCTAAGCAGCAGCAAAAATGTTTCTGTCAAAAAGAGAGCGTTTTACACAGAAAAAACTTTTTGAACCAGCAGAAGTAACTGAACCCATTCGTGATAAGTATGCATAAGGGTTGGAAAGCTGCAGTGTGTTCTAGCTCCTCTGCTGTAAGGTACTCTTTTCTGGATGGATTTATCTGGATGACAGGTGCTTTTGGGCTAAAATTTCCCATATATGGTTCAGGGAGATTTTCTCGGATTTTTTGCTATTTGAAAACAATACCCTGAGCAACTTTTGAGTTCACAACAGTACATAAGAAGTGAAAGGTTTTGTATTTAAGACACTTGTTCTTACTGCTTGTAAACAACAGTTTTAACAGGCAAGATCCAGTGCTGAGCAGTCTTCAATAGGATTTTTCTATGTTTGTGCCTACCCATCCATACTCCGCGTAAGGTTTAAGTACCTCTTTTCCATCTGGTCTGCTGCACAACAGCATTTGTTCGTTAAAAGAGATGCTCTTTCACTGGGTGGTCAGGCAGTCCTGTTCAGTTAAGTCTGTTTTGCAGAGGTCAACTAGATTGAGAATAATCTATGTTTTGTCTCAGGCTAGTGCCAGGACAGACAAAAAACAAATACCCTTAATGTGGAAGTAATGCTGAGAAAATCTGTCAGTAATTTAAGCATTAGAAAGAACATATTAAGTCATTTTCTAGAACATTATAGTTATTTAAAAGCAATTACAAACACAGAACACGAGAAGGTTTGGAGTTGAGAAACAAATGGGAGGAAACCCAGACACATAGTAGCATGGAAACTCACCATCATCCAATTTTGTTGTCTTTATCTTTAAGTCTTTCCGCCTCATTCCTTTTTAACTTAATATGTAGGAAGGAGAGATTTTGCTTTATCTTAAACAGAAACTGAACTGCTTCTGGGGGCAGGAAAAATCATAGAATCATTTAGGTTGGAAAAGACCTCTAACATCCAGTCCAACCTTTAACCTAGCACTGCCAAGTCTACCACTAAACCATGTCCCTAAGCAGCCCATCTACATGTCTTTTGAACACCTCCAGGGATGGTGACTCCACCACTTCCCTGGGCAGCCTGTTCCAATGCTTCACAACCCTTTCAGTGAGGAAGTTGTTCCTAATATCCAACCTAAACTTCACCTGGTGCAACTTGAGGCCATTTCCTCTTTCCTTATCAGTTGGCGCTTGGGAGAAGAGACCAACCCCCACCTCACTACAGCCTCCTTTAAGGTAGTTGTATAAAGCAATAAGGTTTCCACTAAAAAAAAAAAAATGGTGGTACAGAAAACCTTTCCATTGTGTTTCATGAAACTTTTCAGAAGTCTCTTCTTTCTAGAATACATGAATTGCACAAGCAATCTCTTAATTAGGGATATGCACTCTCATTTGTCTTGGGCAGTACCTGGTGATGAGGCATATAATCCGCATTTTCTCCCTTCCCTTACATGTGCTGACTTCAAGAGTAGGGCCGCATAAAGTCATCTCTGCTGTTTCTGTGTTTAATGGCACTATAGGACTAACTGATCATATGTTACATGTATGATATGTACATCATATGCTGTTAATTTGAAGGGGTGTGGAAGGAACACAAGAACCTCAGCAGACTCCGATCTGCCAGCAGATGAACAGCATTGGGAGCTGTCAGATTGCACAAGTTGCTAAGGTCAGGTTAAATTAGTGCCCAGCAACTTGTACAATGGTAGAAGCTGCTAGCACGTATGATACAAGTGTCACTGCGTAAATCGTCACAAATTCTAGCCTGAAATTCAGGGCACAGAGAAGTCATTTTGTCGTGTCACTTGCCAAATGGCAGTGTCTCAGAGAGGGGCAGGTGATGAAAATTCTCCTTGTTTTCTAGGATTTAGTGTCACTTTCGGTGTCATTTGCAAGGGGTTGGACTGGTTCAGCTGAACTTATAAACATGCTGAAAGTACCAGGAACCCTCATTTTAATTATCTTCCACGAGAAAAGAAAATGGTGCTTAAGGTGGTGGTGTCTCATGGAGACAAAAGTGAGCATGCTCTCATGAGCATGTATGGATGTAAAGAAGAGAGGGCGAAGACATCACAGGCCACCCTGGCCCGGTGAGCAGCAGCCTTTGGAGCACTGCTCAGGGATGCACGCTGGATGCATCCAAGAGATGCAGTGAAGGGATAAACTAAAGCACAGACGAAGGAACCAGGAGTGAGGGAGAAAAATCTTCTGTCAATTCATCCACTTTACTATGCATCGTCATTGTCAGGGAAGGTTCAGTGCTAGAGGGCTTCATAAAGGACAGCAATCCTGAGGCTGTGCTGGAGAAGGTTGTGTTACAGAGCTGCTCTTCCTTTACGGTAATCTACAGCAGCCTTGTGCAACAATGTGGCTCTTAGCAGGAGTAGCCAGTTATGCCGTAAATAAAATGGAGACAAATGTAATGTTTTACCAGAGGCAGAGAGCAGATGCTTTTTGTAAACCGTAGTCTGCTGCTGGAGGGAATAATTTTTGGTATATTTTACGTTGCCTTGTCTTTAAACAAATATATTTGTAATAATAATCCTCTGGTAACTTGAGTTTCTTCAAAGTGCAGAACAAAGATTCCCCTCTGTTTGCAGCAAGAGCAAAATTTGTGCTTTTTAAAAGCTCCTGTTGTAATTACCACTTCACCATATAGGCATTGTAGCGGATTAACTACAGAGTACTCCAGAGGTGCTCTTCAGTTATCATCTTATAACTGACAATGTCAAATGAGGGCGAAGACTGTAGGTAAGAAATGCAGATAAGCTGAAGAGACTGAAAATGTGGCTTTCTCCTTTGGCTTGTCTTTCATAAACACAAGATGTAATTTCTGATCTTTGAAACCTACCCGTGAATGAAGGCGTATCAGTGGGTGCTCCAAAATTTTTGCCTACTGGTGTCTCCTATGCAGAACCCATTGTGTATCTGAAAAGCTGCACCTCTGCTTTTACACTCAGAATAGCAATATTCTGAAACAATTCAAGCTTTCAAACCAACCACGGTATCCTTGTGACAAAAAGAAGAGAAAGGTCAGTGAAGCTTGTCCTTGATGAGAAACAATCCCAACTAATGCTCAGAAAACTGAATTGGTAAACCAAGCTGTGCTCGTGTGTTGCAAACATGATCAAGCTTTTCACTCATTTCAGCTACTCTGGACAATTCTTTTCAACTAGATCTAGTCTTCAACACAGCTTAATTGAGAAGCTGGCCTTGCTAATGAATTTGTATGAGTTTTCTGGCCCTGGCAGTTTTCACTTTAATGCACTCAGTATATTATATTAAAAATGTATATCACAACTGAAGCAGTTTTGTAAAACAAGCTTTAATGCAGCATCTGCTTATTTGTGCCTTGGGGATGTGAGACAACAGCAAACTGCTTACTGCTTGAGAAATCAGCACACCACCACATGCCCTGCTCTGGTGTTAGAAGTCAGGGCAGTGCCTTAATCTGGATGCAGATCAAATTGTTGTGTTGATAATTAGAAGACAATAAGCCTGCATGAGATTGAACCAAGATGTATTAAAATCAGGTAGTAATTCTCCTTAATGCTGACTGGAAGGAAGCCATGTCAGAAGGTAACCAGAATGCATTATTGTTTGCCATTATAAAAAGGTCCATTTAAATAGCTCTCTGTCACCTAGGGCTATTTAACCTTTTGTAGGTATGAATGTTACGAGGCAGCCTAATGCATATTTTGTGTGCATTACTGTGCATAAATGCATGCACACAATTTTTATGTTCCTATGTGAATATTCATAATGAATCAGACTGGGGTCAATGTATTTCCAAATCTTGTCACTGGTGATAGCCAGGAGCAGCTGTTTCCAAAGAAGGTGAAAGAAGCTTCATCCTTGAGCTACCCTAGTGGGAAATCGCTTGCTAAAACCTACCAGTGAATGCTTGGCTTGTGCATCGAGGTGGGAGCGTAACTGTGGACATGAATGTTCTCATATAAGAGAAGAAAATGTGTTTGTATCTGAGAACAGCTGTGAATATACCTAAATTCTGGGGTCTGGCAATATGATCATGAGCTTATAGTGATCCCTATGCCAGAACAAAATGTATTTCTCTTAGTTTCCCTGAACGTCCGCTTTTTCCTGGGATTCTCAAGGGTGAACACAGGAGCTGTCAGCTCACACAGGACCTTTCCCTGTGCTGGTCCTTGTTTTGTTTGCCTCTGTCTGCCCCTTTCAGCTTCAAATCTCTTGTAAAAGAGATGTGGCCTTTAGGGGAGCACTTCCACGCTTGAGAACACTTTCCTTCCCAGCATTTTGACTTGTCCATTTCCTCCCTGTACTTTTTGTATGCTATTTTATATGCTTAATGGGACATGATTAGTTTTATTTATAAGGAGTAATAGTACTAATTGTTAGACGATTGACTGCGGTGCGTTCCCATAACCTGACATAACTGGCTGCAGTATGCTGTATTTTTTAATAACGCTTCCTTCAAAACAGATGAACTCATACGCTCACATTGATCAATAACTAAAAGGAAGATACTAAGGCAGAATTTGAAAGCTTACAGATATTATAAGCCTGTGAGCTCTCTCTTAGTCTGATCAGCAGTCTTATGGTGGGTTTAATTTGGAAATCATGATTTGGGTAAAACTGGGGCAGCTGGTCCTGGATAACTTCAGCAACATGAGCCTCTCAGTGTCTGTGCAGCTCTGATAGCAGATGCGCTGCTTATTTACAGAGAGAAGTAATTGGAAACTTAGATCTACACCTAATTTTGCACTGCCACAAAGAATTGAAAAAAAAAAAAGAAATAGTTCCTTTTAAAGGTGATAGTCAAACCAAAGAAAGGGAAGCAATTCGGTGTTCCCCATTTGGAAGTAGTAACATGCTGGGGTCCAAATTGTTCCTGATGTGACATGGCACGGCCAGGCGTGGTAGAGGGAGGGGTGCGTTGCTGCCGCTTGGGTAGAGATGCCCAGAGCCCAGTCGTCACAGTTTGCTGAAGCACAGGTTTTGTTAGCTTTAGGAAGGACTCTCTTACGCCCCACAGCCACGTTTCTGTCATCGAACCTTGCCATTGCAGGTCACGGGCACTGCGGGCACTTTAGCATCACACAGGCAGCAGGACAGGGGACAAATTCTGCAGAGCTTGACCTCCCGTGGCCGGTGACGCCAAAGCAGTGGAGAGAATAAAAAGCTTCCCACTGACCTGTCTCTTGTTCTTAACTCCAAGTGGTGGTAGTGATATGGGAAGAGTACTTAGGGAAGGTATCGTTTCTGTTCGCGTTTGTAGTGTTTGTTAAACTATCAAAGATCAGTAGAAACCCTTGCTAGAACTAAAAGTGTCGCTGTGCTGTTCACATAAGCAGAAGAGCAGGAAAGGATTTTAACACCCTTCACCCACTCCAAGCCGGAGTGCTCCGGGTGTAGGCTAACAGGACCCACGACATTGGTCGGAGGTTTAAAACTTCCACCGCTGCAGTTCTAGGAGAGAGCCCCATCCTGTAGCTGAAATCTGACATCAAGCTACCTTGTCCTCACTCAGATTAATCCATTTGCCCTGTGACTGCGGTATTTCAGCATTTAATGCTTACCCTAATTATGTAATAGTGAAAAAGGGAGTACAAGCAAGTCTGAAACTGGGTTCCCTAAAGTCTGATGCCTCAGGAAATGCCTTTGTTTCTAAACTGTGTGCCTGTTAGTATTTATTCAAGTGCTTACAGACCGTGTAGTCAAGCGTTTATACAAACAGCTGAATTCCTGAAAGCATGCTAAATGCTTTTCATCCGTAATGTTTTGAAAAAGGTTGTCAGGTAGCTGTATCAGATACAATGGCTTGTACCATTCCTTAACGGGTTATGGATTCAAAGAAGAACAGCAGTCAATGTTTTCTGTAAAGTCATTTAAAAGGCTGAGTTACTTTCCTTACGTGGTTCTCATGGAATCTCTACCTCTCTTTACTGACCTGGTTCTTTCTTTAAATATAAGGATAAAGATTTGGGCACTTTGTGGCTACTGCTTTGACCGTTAACAGAAGCAGAGAAGAGCTGTGTCAGTGTTTGTATACGTAGCACATAATATATCAACGTACAGTATAAAAGATTGGGTTACTTGCATTTAAAAAAAAAAAAAGAAAATAACTGGTCCATTCATTTTTAAACCCACAGAAAGCCCAATCACTTTTTATTTTTTTAAGACCTGCAGTAGGCACAGCCTATGAAAACCTGAATTATTAAAATTGACAATCGCAATAATGCTGTAAAATCCACAGGAAGAGGCTCTGGTGATTGAAAAACTGAGGAACTTATCAGTAGTCGACGGCAGACAGGGCTGGATCCTGAAGGGATTCCAGCTTGTAGAGAAGAAATAATACACCAGGAAGTAACTAATGGAATTAATTGGTTCTTCAAGTAGAATAGTTACAGGAGGAAGAAGGATTATACATATGCATTGTTATTTAAATAACGTGAATGAATAGAGGACTCCAGACCCATGGGTAACACACAAACAGTACCAAGAGAGACCCTGAGCTGCTGAAATAAATCCCCATTACAAGTGGGCAAGGAAGTAAGAGAATAAAGTACAACAGCTCCACTTGAACTTTATTTCATCTGCTGATGACTTTGTTAAAACGTTAGACCTTTCGGTTATAAAATCACATTTTCTGAACACCAGAAAGTTCCATTTGTTTTTCATTTGTTTGTTTATTTGAGGGTTGCTGGTTGCTCTTAAATAAGCAGATTCAGAGGTGGAATTCTGCAAGTCTGACATTTAAATGGCAGTTTCGGTTATATGCAATTTTCTTCTTCAGTTCTTTTGGGAGTATTTTAGTGTCTTATTATGCAGTGACTGTACTACAAACTCAAGTTGTCTGCGTGGTGTGGACTGCATGTCCTCCTGCACTTTGCCTCTGACTCTGTGCAGGAGTTTTGTGCAGAAAGCTTGTAAGATTTGAGAGAGATTTGTTAGTAATTTGGCTGTGTGCTGTTTAAGCGTGAAGGTATCAGATAAACATGCTGTTCTAATTGTGAATTGAAAATCTTCACCAAATCTTAAGTTAGAGACTTCTCATTGCAACTCTACTATTTCCATTAGAGGAAATCCCTGTAGCATCTTCCAAATAGATTCTATGCCTTTCTCCTTAAAGGCAGAAACCAACAGATCCCTTTTGCTTTTCCCAGCTCTAGTAATTAGCAGGAATAAAAATGTTCAAAATTTCACCAAGCCTTTCTGCTGGAGTGCAGATGTGATTCTTGGTGACTCAAACATTCCCCAGAATTTAGTTAGACTCTGTGTAATTATTCCAAAGAATTATCCTTCCAAAATTAGAAGAAAAAAACATGTAATTACAACTGCAATATTAACATATTTAATGTCTGCCTAATGTCTGAGCATCAAGTCGGAGGCTGTATCTTCACACAGTATACACACTGTAAGCAAAATGAATTGGGGCATGCAATTTCTTGAACAAAGATCCTAAATATGAGTTCCACGAGCATTTGTGCTGTGATTGGCAATGGAAGTTGAAGAGAAACTGAGGAAAGTAATGCTTTTTTTTTTTTCTGTAATTACTCTTTATCCTCTTTCTCCTTTACATATTGATCCGGCCATTCTGGCAAGCACAGCAATCTTGACTCATCTCGCTGCGGGCTGCCGAGGTCCTGCCCCGCGTTTTGCTGGCCTTGCTGTTTTCCCAGCCTCAGTACACCACTCCAGCAGAAAACTGCTGGCGTGTCCACCGCTTTATCCTCTGCTGACTGTTGCAGCGAAATGGCTCAGCATGGGGCTGAACCCCAGCCAGAGCCACCTCAGGGAAGGGGCTGAGGAAGGGCAGCCACCACTTGTTTGGACGAGATGGTTGTAGGAGAAGTGCCTCAGTGTTGGCTCTCTTGTCTTCTCCAGAGGGACTTTCCAAGCCACAATTATGTGATGTTTCACTAGGGGTTGGTTCGGCTGGCTGCCTCGTATCACGGCCCTAAGCTAAAGAGGGGTGCAGAGCTGAGGTTCTCTCTCCAGAAGCAGCCACTCTGTCCCTTGTTGAACTCCAGGAGCTCTCAGCACAGCTTTCCAAGCCGTACAGCAGTGGGGCTGGGTAGGATAGGCAAATCTGCGTCTGATGCTGTAGCTACTGTACAGTTAAATAGTGGTCCTCAGTCCTACTTCTCTCTTCTTCACAGAAAAATTTGCTTTTTAAGTGGAGCAAACATTGCACCCCCAGCCCTGAACTTTTGCGGGAAATGGTGAACAGGAGGTGGATCAGATCAGAGTTATATGTATTAGCAACAGCAAAGGAAGAAAAGATGCTGTTGAAAGCCCTAGAGAAATGTTTTGTTTCAAGGGATTAGTTAAAAAGAAACAATAGAGCCTTAGACAAAGTCAGATTGCATTAAATGTGCATAATTTATGAGTATTTTTAAAAATACAGCACCTGGTTCAAATCCCTCTTTTTTCCAGAGAACTTTTTGTGCTTTATACTTCATAGTAGCTAATTTGACTTCACTTATTTCAAAATGCATTTTGAGATTGCTCAGTCTGATTAACTTCTGCTGTACTTTTGTTCAGGACGAGCCGAACGGAGGGCAGCGTGTTCATACGCATGGTAGAAAATGTAACTTGCAGCATGGTGTTACATTCATGTGACATGACATGCTCATGTGAATCAAATGTGCTATTTTTACAGCATGTATTAAATGTGAAATTGTGACTGGTTTTAGTCAGAGCAGGGTCAGAGCTCCTGCCAATGTGCAATGTAATTTTATTTTAAGAATGAAAGGTCTCGAATGAGAACCCTGTACTTCCAGCAAATTTATTCCGTTTGTCTAGGGTCAGCTGTGCCCATAGGTCATTGCCCCATTTTGTTTGATTCCTTCCTTACACGACATTTGATTTCATCTCAGAATACGAGCAGAGAAAACTTGGATGGCTTCTGAGGCTGTAAAATAGCATGCAGCGTGAGGGAACGTGCCTCTTCCACACCTTGTGCTCCAGAGCCCGGCCGCTGCTGGCCAGCGTTGCTGGAGCTGTGTTGATGTGTGTCAGCAGAGGAAGAGCCGAACTTCAGACGCGAATTTTGGTCCACGGCACCCTCAGCTATAAAAGAATGCCTCCAAAAGGCAGGGGGATTATTGGCGAGGTTGATTATTGACCTAGGTTGGAATTCATCCCAAGAATTTCAGCAGTATCCACACTGCAGGACAGGGTGTGTTATCAAGATGGCGGTTAGGCCTGGAGCATGGTAAGTAGTTTGTGCATGCCTAACTTGTGAGGAATAACAGACAAACTGCAATTTCAGAGGAATCGGCTCTGTAAAGTCCTGTCATGTGCCGAGGAAGATGTCCGTTTGGGAAACGTAGGCCTGGCTTTGATGCTTCGCCATCAGGGCCAGGCTGATGCCAGAGGAGTCACGGTGGCCCTCGAACCTGCTGGGTTGTCGGGGGCTGCCGCAGTGTGGGCTGAGCCGAGCCGGGAGACAGAACAGCCTTAAATCATTGTTTTGGCTAATTGGGGCCTGTCAGGTCTGTGCACACAGCAGGGTCAGCATGGACGAAAGCAGGCAATGCACAGGCGTGCTCAACAAGAATGAGAGTGAGGAGGGTTTGGTATTTACCTCTGAAGTGTTTCTCATCTCTCATGTGTTCACTTCACATTCATAGCTCTGTTAAAAAAAAACAGCTTACAAATATAACTTCTTATGATTTCAGGGAATTATTTTATTGTAATTATAGCTAATCCAATTAAAGGTGATTTGTAATGACTGCTGAATTAATTGCAGAAATACTGGATTTAATGAGTGGATTACTATTTGTTTTGATAAAAGGGAAAATGTGAATACCAAGGTAGAGTATTTAGTTCACTTAGATCACGCTGTGCTCAATACTGCTGGATTTACAGAGCCATTTATTTCCAAAACGTGTGAGAGCACGTCCTCAGTGAACACATAGAGACAAATAGCAAGCTCGTTTCCTTTCAAAGAGCATATCTGTGCGACAGGGTCAGACTTTCTTGGTTTTCCTATAATGGAAATCAGATGTGATGTCTGAGGTCTTGAACTTGGTATGGTGCACTGGGAAGCAAAGAAATCTCTTTTTTTTTTAGTAGGTTTTTATCTAATTTTTCAGTGCTAGCTTACGTAGGGTGCAGCTTGACAAGAAGCTTCTTTACATGCTGCATACTTTTTCTCCTCTTCATTAACAAGCTGAACCATTGCAGGCTTGACTGATCCAGGCAGTGATGGCTTGGTCCTGCAGCTGGTAGGATATGTGCAGAAACGAAGTACATGTACGTGGTCAGACCAGCCACCTCATGGCCCAGGAAAAAGAAGGTGCAAAGCAGCTGACTGGCTCTGCAGTGGGTATGGTGGTAAACAGCCATGGGAAAAGCCTTCTGCTGCCGTGGCAAGATGGTAAAACACAGGGTGCATCTGCACCCGATCCCTGAAGCAAGGGTGGGTGCAGGTCCCTCAGGACTAAGGTGCAAGGAGCTTTGCTTGTGGCTTTGTGTGCTTTGTGGAAAGGTGTTGACTGGGGCAGAAGCAGATACTTCAGCTATGTTTCTGTGCCTTAATGATCAAGAAGTAGCACAAGGTTATCCCACTTTGCATGGGACCAAAGTGTGAGAGAATTGAAGGTGAGCACTGAGGTCTGCATGGGTATGCGTTGAAGGCGGAAGAAACGTTCGTTGATAGGGTTCAAATCTTAGGCAGTCAAGAGGTTTAGAAAGAAAGCTAAGAGGAGCAAAGTGTCTAGGCTCTGTTGGGGGAGTCTCCTGGTTACCCAGCATTGCACAAATAGAAGTGGAGATTCTTGTTCCAGAGATGTGTACAGACATTGTCCAGGTGGTTTCCTCAGCAGGCGTGCTGTCTTCATCACTTTACATAACTCTTCTCCTTCCTTTATCTCCTCTCATCAAACTTGTCTCTTCATTTTGACTGTCCATCTGCTTCTCATGTAAGTGATGTCGCCTCCCAGTCCCATGCTCCCCTGCACATTGGCTCAGCCTCACTTGCTTCGTCCTCCAAGCTTTTGCAGCACTCAGTCGGTCTTGAAAAGTTACCTGTCTGGTGCTGCTGTGAGCACATCACATGGATATGCATGTGAAACCACCTGTGTATTATTGTTGCCCTCTTCACTAACCCATTAGCTTGTCTTTCTGACTGCCTCTATGCTGGGCATCCCTTCCCTGGTTTCCCCTTCAAGCTGTGTGAATGTGAGTTGAGTATTGCACCAGATTAATTGGCTGGTGGCAATTGCTATGGTGAGGCACCGCAACTGTAAAAACTAGCCTGGGACATGCAATTGTATTAGCAGATTTTCTTCAAACAGCAAACAGTCCCTTTGCTTATGTTATCAAAGGTGATTGACTAACTAAATGGAGATGAGCCTCCTTCCCAGCAGCTCTTGCAGCAAATTAGGTATGGAAAAAACTCTGGTTCCTAAGGAAGTCAAAAACTACCGAGCAACCTGTAATCAAGGTTCTCCTGATGTTGTGTTTTAAGTAGACCCATTATCATAGCAGTGTCTTCCTGAAAGCATTTAGACTTCATTACCCCATTAAAGAAATTAACATATTTTAGCTGATAAGCTGCTGGCACATTCAAAAACTTGCAATAATGCTGGGTGTTGAAGCTACTCCAAAACGTGCTTTCATTAAAGGGGTCTTGCGCCACATAGGAAATATATAAATAGAAAAGCCATAATTAAAATGCCACATTATCTTGTTCTAAAGTTAGTGTCTTGAAATTTAAATATACAGTGGTATCATTAGAACTTTCCAGCAGAATTTTTCCAATTTTATTAGCATAGCAGAAAAGAAGCCATTTAAAAAAAAAAAGTGCATTTCAAATGTGAATGTAATAACTGTCTTTTTAATTAAAGTTGGGATAAATCTTTTAAAAACTAGTTGCTGATTCATTCTGAGAGGTAGCAGAGCATCGTTGCTGTATTCTGAGCAGAGGTTGCGCAGGAGCAAGTCAGGAAAATAAGATGGGGAGGATCAGCAGGGTGAGTGTGTAGCCAGTGTAAGCGTTGTGTGTAATTGCAAAGTCAACAGAGAAGCAACAGTTTGTGCCAGAATTTGATCTCAGAGAAAAATAATAAAGTCTACGAATAGTGATGTAAAGAGGCTTCCTTTTTGACTTCTTAACGAAAGAGGTTGTTGTATTCCTAGTTATCTGGAGTATGTGTGGTGCAGGGCTTCCCTGCTCTGTCCCAAATCAAATTCAGTGCCTTGCTGTAATGGAGTTGCAAAGGCTCAAGCCACCACCCACACGGAGGGCACTTCACGCGCCTCAGGGTGAAAGGGAAAGCATCCAAGGAGTGTGATCGATACAGCGACTTGATTAGCAAAAGGGTGATTCAGAATATAAAGCTGCGTCCTTGGACAACTCCTGGTTATAATTACTGTCACCTTTTCCAGCTCTTTTCATGCAAAGAGAGAGGTTTTACAAGTCTTGCCTTTTGAAATATTCTGCCAACTGTTTTAAGATTTTTTTTTAGATAGTCATTTCTGTTTCATGCACAGAAATCTTTAACTCATTATTCTTTGCTTGCTTCCCTAAGTTAAATATCGTTCTGCTTTATAAGAGGAACTGCAGCACCCACAGAGACATGCACATGTCCACATGGAGCACCAAGAAACCTTACAGATGCGGGTGGAGGTTTGAGTGCTCATACTGCTTAATGGACCCTGGATAATTGGCTGCCTCATTAGTCAATAAATGACTTTCTATATGCTTCCAGAAAATTATACCTTGATTGATTGTGGGCATGTTACGTATTTTTGTTTGTTTGTTTCGGCTGAGAGGGAACGCCCTAGGAGTGTAGTCAGAGGCAATCTAGATGCCATTACCTGGGCATAGCTTTCTGATATATTGGCCAAGCTGAATGCAGAAGTAGCAAGTTCCCATTCATCAGCCTGAGCTTCAAAAGCATGGCAGGGAGGGAGGGTTGTCTCTGTACTAATGATCTAATACACACTGTTTGTATCAAAACTGTCATACCAAGGACACTGGTGGGAGTAAGAATGCAGTCAACTCAAAGCTGTGCTTCTGGCATTATCTGGCACGTTTGCAAAATACATCCTCAAAAATGTAATTACACTGAATTCATGGAGGTCTTATGAAAAATGTATCAAGTTGGATGTTTGTTCTGATAGTAGACCAACTCTGACATTCCTCTTTATGTTGAAATGTGATCATGTGTGGGTGTGTAATGATATGTATGCATACACACATAGGTATCTCTCCATATGATATGCAGACAGAATGTGTGTGTCAGTGTCTGGGTGTATATTTATGTATTTGCACTCTCAATCACCAACGTGGTGATTAGATGCCAGGGATTCTAAATTTTCACAATACCTTTGTAGGGGCAGTCTATAATTATCTGATACTGTACCTCATATAAAAGTTATAAAGTTGCCTAGAGAGTTTAATAAAATGATTGTTATCTCGGGTAGAGTGGGATCCTTCAGCCAGCAGCACGGGAACCATCTCACAAGCATGCCACAACTGGGTGGTCTCCAGTGGCCAGGCAGGTGGATGGCTCCATGTTGTTTCCTAGCTGGCTCAGCAGCGCTGCTCCCACCAGCTCTGTGCTGGGGACAGCTGAGCACGTGTGTCCTGGGCTGGGGGAGTGCTCCTGTCCTTGGCCTGAAGCACAGACCCAGGGTAGCACTAGTACAGCTGCCCGGCGGTCTGTGAGGACACGGGGGAGCATTTCCAGACGCTGTCTGTGGCCTCTTGTGGTGGCCTCTCCGTGCTTGACTTTTAGCACAGTGTTTGACCTCCAGGTCCCTGCTAAATTTATAGATGTGGTTATGCCAGGAAACTGCTCAAAAAATGCTTTCGGTCTCTGTAGAGAAGTCAGGCGAGTGGGCAAGCAAAAAGTAGTAGCTGTCCTCTCGTTTTGCTGTTAAGGAACTGAGATGCAAGAGATTAATGGATGTGCCCAAGATCATATTGGAAATCTGCAACAGAGCCAGGCACTGAATCCAGATATTCTGCATCCCAGCTCAATACTGTAGCCATATTTTTTTTCTGCTAGTATTTAAAAGAAATACCGTTCCTGGAGAGTGAAACGAATCAGAAAAATAAGCTGGCAGTGTGCGAATGAGAAAAGGTCATTTGTCCTGTTTCATCACTTTGTTGTCCAAAGATCTAATTACTTCTGGAATTACCTCAATGGCTTTCAATCAGTGCCTGTCTGTCTTAGGTCATTCTGTACACCTCACCTTGTCAGTTTAAGATGCTTTCTAAAGATTTTTTTTCCTCTCTTAATTAAAAAATAATGCTCCTGGCCAAATCTTCTGCACGTGTTTTTCCAACCTATGCATGAGGCTGAATACCAGTAGAACCAAGCACTTGCACTTCTGACATCTGAAGATTGCAGTATAAGAAGTGAGGAGCTTTTACCTGTAATATACCAGAGCTTTCCACAGATTTGAGATGACTTATAAATTACACCGTGGAACTTCTTCACCTGCAATTGAATTGTAATCACTGTGGTGCTGCTGGAAGGTGTGGGCTATTTAAGAACACTGAATTTCTACGCTGCTCTTTCTCTCATGGCACATTTCAACATCAGGAATGACTCCCAAATCAGCTTGTTTTTAAAATAATGAGTTTCAGTTCTCTTATTCCCTTTTGGTTTCAGGGATCTTTAAGGGTGCAGTTATATTTTCGAGTTTTTTCTCTGCAGTCATAGAGTCAGGCAGGATTCCCCCACAGTCCTTCCACCACCAGCTCCACCAAAACCCTTGTGCATTTTCTTGGTTTCAGCTCTGGAGGCCTGCACAAAAGCAGCAGGTATCGTACATTTCACAACAGAATCACGACAGTAAGTGGTTCTTGGCATATGGCAGGTTGTGCAGGCAGCTGACCTGGAAGAAACAGAAAATCAGAAAGAATGTGCTCATTCTCAGTGAATAGCACTTCCAGCCTGGAAGATGGCTGGGGTTGTTCCCCAAGAGGTCTTTTCCCCCACAACTTTGTAACTCTTCCAATTTTCTTACACTGACCCAGGTTCGGGATGACCGATTTTGGGTGGGACCATGTGTCTACATACCGCCGAGCTCTCCTGGCCTGGCTGTTGAGTCATGTTGGTCTCTTGTGTGGAGAGCATGGTTACCTGTTCTAACACCAGAGATGCTGGGATTTCATTGTTATGAGGAATTACTAGGAAGGACCAATAATTAAACTAACCAGTTTAATTCTTCCCACCTCATAAATCTCAAACCAAGTTCTGCCTTGCCAGCTGTTAGGGCCAAGTGCAAGAAGCTTCGGAGGTGCTCTAGCAGCAGGCACAGCTGCTGGCACGTGGCCAGCACACGTTCATGCTATGGTGTGTTAATGTACCAGAGCCCAGGAGCTCTGGTCAGGGACGCGCACTGCATTGTGCAAGACATACAAATACAGAAAAGAACAAGTCCTTGCCCCGAGAAGTTCACAATCTAAGTAGGCCAAATCTCAGTTAATGGCTTAAAAATAATTTTTACAAAGCCATAATTAGGTTAGATTGTACCTTACCCTCCTTTCTTCCCCCCTTCTATGAATGGAGTCAGTGACCTAAATGCTCAGCTAGACTCCATCCCTTTGTTTCTATTATTAACACTGTTTACTTAGTGATTTCCTTACTGCTGAGAGGGACAAAAGATTTTTTTGTTCCCCTTAGATGCAATTTGTATGATACTGTATTTATTTGGAATTAAAAGGGCAATAACAGTGTCCATGCTAGGCCCTTTTGCAATTAATCAATCTCCCCCAAATTCTATGTGCAATAATGAGCTTACTTGGGCAGTAAATAAAACAGCAAAACTGCCTCGTTTCACTGCCTCACTAGAAATGTACCATCATTTTCTTTTCACCACTTCCTTCTCTTGCTGCCTTCTCCAGTTTGCAGACCAGCTTCCCTTGGTCTTTATCTGTGCAGTCTGCCGGAGCTAATTATTGTATTGCAAACTGATTGTTACTTAAGAGCGTAATTACAAATTTAACCCAGAAGAAGCTTAAAGTGGCTTCCAAAAGAAAGGTAGAGAGCATGACACTTTCTCAGCTATGCATTGCAGCATTTGTGTAGTCGGGGACATAGAAGAATAAACTCTTCAGAGGAAAATGTTTGGCTGTTTTCTCAGACTTTTTACTTAGTGTTAAGACATTGCTGAAGATCTCAGAGGCGATGGACAAACCAGTTCAGTGCAGACAAAGTAGAAGGGAGCAGGAGGTGAAGTCCAGCAGCTCTGTACCTCTCTCCACATTGGTGTGGGAGACCACAGGTCGTCATTGCTCATACTGTACTGGGAAGCACCATGGGATGTGCTTTATAAGACAGCACTCCCCACCCAGCTCACCTTAGTGAAGGAAATGCCAAAAAAAACTTCAGCCAGAAATCAGGAATTACAGTAGTGATCTGCTGAGGTGCTCTTACATTTGAATAGATCTGTATCAGATTTGCATCAGCTCCTAAACTATCAAGTCCCAAACTGAACAAAGCTGTGTTACTCTGCATTCCTTTTCTCACATCAGCAGCTAATTCAAGTTACTGTTGACCAAAGGTCCTTTCACAGTCTCCTGGCAACTTCTGCTGTATCACATTAATAATCCTCATAAAGATGTGCAGAGGTGGAAGAGCTTTTATTGCTTTCAGACTGAAAGTGTATTTTGAAAGAATAAATGGAATGATTTTGTGGCATTTAAAATACCACAGTGCTGTGCTTCAGCCTTCATAGCCTTGGGTGAGCTTAGAGTTGTCCTTGCATTAAGCACAGTTAATGGGTCTCTTTAGTGTGTCTGTAATATTCTGCTGCAATACATACACAGGATCACTTTTTTTTTTTTCTGATGGGACAAGAGCAGCAATATCAGTTTTGAAACTCTTGGACTGGTCCATCAGCTTAGTTCTTTACTCAGTGTGACCTTTATCATCCAATATCTCATTACAGCCAGAAATTTGTGATTTGTCTTTTAAAAGATCAGAATCATCATTTTTAGATACTGTTTCATATTTGTATTTTTATATCATTCTCTTTTCACTGGCATTTTAGTACATGGTATGAAGCATTGTTTTTTTAGCTCTAACAATACTGAGAGGGGAAGAGCGAAAATACTAGTAAAATGTCAGCATTAGTGTAGCTTAAAGAAGAATATTGCAGCATTAGCAGTCACAGCATATGTCGTCTCATGATGATTTACCAATAAGCAATTGAGATAAGTTAGATAAGTGTAATAGTTTTCTGGAGACTTTAGAAGGAGCTTTGAGAGTGCGCATTCACCCCTTATAAGTCTGTCCCCGACTAACTGAGCCAGTGGAGGAAATAGATTTCTGAAAGCATGGAGAAAATGAAAATTATCAAATGCGTGTAAGAAAACATCCTTAACTCTGCCCCCAGATAGGTGCTTTCAGAAACGTTGTTCTTTGTACCTGGAATATGATTTCCAAGTATTGTCTGTAGTTAAGTAGAAAGTGTTTGTTTTTATTCGTATTCGTTCTCGATCAGTTGTGTAGTAAGAAGTATTATTGGTTTGTGATCACAATAAGCATTGGTATGTATTTACGTTTTCGTGTAGGCACAGTGGCAGAAGGGAAGGTCTATCAGTCCTTAACCGAAATCCAAAAAGCACACAGCTCCTTACCTGCTCCTCCCTTGGTAATGTGTTACTTCCAGCATAACTACTCATGCAAGGGAGGTGCTCTGTTATGATCCCTGCCTCCTGCGCTCTTTGCAGGGCAAAGGGAGGCATTTGCGTTGTCCACGTGCCCCTGGACATAGGTGCCTGCATGGGGAAGCTCAGCCTCTGTGGTTACCCACGTGGGCAATGGCAAGTGGGACAGGTTGAGCCAGAGGATGTTCAGAGCACTCACATTAGCCTCTTCCTCTGGATTATTGTATGTCCTCCAAAGTCTTTTTGTCTCTCTGCCTGTTGTATGTATATAAGCCTTGAAGACAACGGGCACCAATGCATCCAGGAGAGGAGTGTTTGTGAGCACATCATGCTTTGTCTCTGCTGGCAAGCCTGGCCGCTCTCCGCAGCTCTGGACCTGCCTGCCCTCTCCGCTCTGTGGCAAGCTGTAAGCTGGGACAGGCAAGAAGGGGCAGTTTGTCCTGCGTTTGTCTCCCGTATGATGACGTGGGGAAAGTGTTGACCCTTCTTGGTGCTGTTTTTGGGAGGTTCACGTGGAAATGATCAGCATTTTTTCTGCTCAAGGACTTTGTAATGTGTCTGGGGTTCCCGTGGGATATAACGGGCAGGGAAATATGCTTAAAATATGAGTTAGTCAATGTACCGTATCCTGTAAGAATTACTGTGTATTGGTTGTACCCAGGAAAATTGAATATAACTGCAATGGCTAGAACGTACCGATTTGTACAGTGCACAAGTAAGTCACGGACTGCCCTCAGATGATAGCAAGAACATCCCATATCACCAGTGCCTAACCTGCTCCCATGGAGGGCACGTTCCAGCCTTGTTCAGTGGTGAAGTATCGGCCTGTAGATCAGATTGACCTATGTTGGATCGCATGTGTAGCGGTTCTCTTTTTCTTGCAGCCGATCGGAACCAATACCAGACAGAAAATACTGCAGCTTGCACATTTTTGTGGCATTTTATGAGTGTTCAGCACAGTAATTCTCATCATATAGAGGGGTAATATTTAGGCCAAGAGATAAACCTGAAGAGTGATAGGAAAGACCTTTTTTCTTTTAGAAACTGTTGTGTTTTTTTTTCTTTTTTAACAAGAACCAAATGTTATATTGTTTGTTGAACAAAATGCATGAACGTTTGTTAAGCAAAATAAATAAAGGAAAATCAAAAGAATTAATCACAGAACTACAAAAGAAGAAATAAAACAGCTTGGCAAATTACCTTCATGGCACAGTAAAATGTGTACTGTGTCTGCATCAATAGTAAATCAGCATTTTTATAGCAATACTATGTGAAGCCACAAACTAGATATATTTAAATATTGTAAAGTATGGAGATATTTGAATTTAAGAAAGTAAATACAGCAAACCAAAGTCCAAAATTATGCAGTCACCTCCTGATAATTATTTGTAAATATCCTGTTAATCTTGGAACTCTTTTTTTGATGTTTTAATACTCTGTTCAGTGATGATACATTACTTGTAAAGCTGCATTCAAATAATCATTAGTCTGGAAGTTTCCGTTGTTAGCAGGATACCGAGAAGATAAATGATTAATTGTGGTTTCCTGATTCCATCTTTTCTTTGCTCCCCTTAGGCCTCGTTCTGTCTCTTCTTGATTTATGCCCGAATCAGGTCTTGCTTTCTGTATTTCGGTGTGACTACAGGCGTGCTTCTGGGTCCGTGTCAGGAAAACCAAGCCTTTTGGGAGCTGCCACTCATCCTCCCTCTGGGGTGCTGAGAAAAGGTCCATCTCAACACCGCTGGCTTTCTCTTCTGTGTTTCAGAGATCTGCTGTCTCTAGAGGCCTTGTCTGGAGAATATTAAAAGCTCTAGGAATGCTAATATTGGCTTAATGGGTTCGGCTGTAGGTATATATTGTCAAGAGAGCTGTAAATGCTTTACGAGCCTTGGGAAAGTGGCTTCTGTCCCAGCTGTGCATAGCAAAGGGTGCCACTTGTTACCAAGTTTTGTGGTTGTATCATGGGCTCTGTGGTATTCTGAATTCTTACGTGTGCTCAGGGTCATCTACGTGTGGTTTAGTGAAGATCCTGAGCTTTCTTTGATTGTTTTTAAGGTAGAAAGTGAGCTGGCAATGCAGTCTGCACACCCAGGGCAAAAAAATGCTATTTTTAAGGCAGTCTCAGGGCTCCTGGTCCTTCCTCGTCAGTCTTGAATTCTTGTCCTTGCTTGCTGAACCTCTGCTCTGCAGCCGCTCTTCCAAAAGCTTCGCTTTCTCACCCCTCATAACAGTGCTGGATATTAACTTATTTCATCCTGTGTGCACCTGTTTTACGGTCATACAAGGTAACTACAAAGAATAGAACCCCAGAAAGGTCCCTAAATGAAGCCTGTATGTAAAGTGGAGAAAAGTAAGCTGTGGAAATGCAGATTCATAGATCCAGTCCAAGTGTCCAACTCAAAAGAAATCTCATAATTGTGGATTGGGCCCTACACGCAGATGTCCTGTTCTCTTTCTTTAAATCCGAACCTTGATAAAGTGCTTTGACGTGAATACAGTTTGGGAAGTAAATAACAACTTCCCAGTACAAGGTAGATTTTCCAGTACTGCAAGAGTAGTGGAGAAGCTGCTTATCATTACCTCTGCCAGTGCTTCCAGAGAGCACACAAAGAAGATGAAGAGCCAAAGGCGGGTGAAGCTGAACGGAAGCTTGCTCCAATTAGCAGAAGGCATCTCATCAGGCTGAGCTGGGTGTGTGAGGGGTTAGCTCCAGTCTCGCCTTTCCCATCTCACAGTTACATAAGAAGTGTTCGGAAAAATAACTTTGTTTGGCAGAACACGCTGTATGGAAAATTAACTCATTTCTCACGGTGATGTAGATGCCACAGAGATTGTGTTGTGAAGACTCTTGTTTTAAAGGGTTGCAGACTTTTAACAGAGATCACAAGGAACATCTTGCTTCGGGATTTAACATTTATTCATTCGGTTCATCAAGTACTGATATGCACGTAGTACTTTGTTGCAGGCATCATAGTGCTGATAGTAGCCCGAGGTTATGAACAACGGGTCTCTAGACAGTATGGAAAAGGTTGGCCTTGCGTAGTTCCAACCCCAGTCATCAAGTAATATTTCCTTAGATCTGACTTGCACATTTTGTACTTTGAACAAATACATGTAGTGCGTTTGCTCACCTCCCCTGCTTTCTGTTTATAAAGGGCTTTACCAATCGATTCTAGAAGCAGTGGTGAAAAGGGGGATTTTTCTTTCCAGTGCATTTCAGCCATACCAGGACTGTGATAAAATCACTGGAGCCCGTCTGTTCTGAACACTGAAGCCATCAAAATGAACACGTTACTAGTTTTAGCAGCAGTCTTTGAGTTAAAATTATTAAACATCTTCCATTCCTTTGAAAACATTAACCCAGCCTGGATCTCACTATTGCAGAGATCGTGAAGTAAACAGAGCAGACGTCAGCTGAGCTCATAATGTCAGAATTTTACCAGCCCCTTTCAGGGGGAGGTAAGGGGGCATGACAAATACAGTGTAATGTTATCAAAAACATGTTTTTGGCAAGGAATAGTATTTCTGTATGTGTTTCGTAGTCTCCTCTCTCTCTCTCCTTTTTCTACTTTGGAAGACTCTACTGCAGGTTTTAAAAGCTTATGGAAGTGCTGTAGATTTTTCCAGAGAGGTGAAAAGCTTAATGTAATAGTTCAAACAGAAAGTCGAATGTCATGGGAATTCCTGGGTGTGGATCAGGAAATTAGGAAAAGAAATTATCAGGAAAGAAGTTGGCCAAGGTGACCCTCCAAATGTCCTCCGATAGGAGCCAGCTGACTAGCTGCATACAGCCCTGGCAGGGACCCAGTGGCTCGCTGATCCCTGTTCTTCCTACTTCATAAGTATCTCCTCTCTCTCCACTCCCACAATATCTCATAATAGACGTCACACCTCTTCTCAGCCACTGTCTTGGGTCAAACAGGCCACAGTCTCATGTAGTGATTTCTTCATTTCCATTTCCATTTCCATAACCATTCTTTTCAACCAGTCCTGTTTGATCCAGAAATTATGATTCCCTGAGCATGGCTAACCAGAGCTAAGCACAGCGCTCAGATGCTGGAACTAATACTTACCTCATTCTCCTGTTGGAGAAATACATCATCTGAAAAATCCCAAGGTTTTGTAGTCTTTCTCACAATCACATCATGGCCAGATTGGCTCATGGTCTTTCCATCACTGCCTCATTCCCCTTCTGGTGTTGCTGTACCCGTTGTGTTTCTCATGACTAGGGGAGCTGTGGTTGTTGCTGCCACCATCTAAATTTGAGTCTGAAGTCTGAATGCTTCTAGGATATCCGTAGAAGTTACAGGGAGCTTTCCTGTTGACGTCACGGGGAGGATTTGTGCCCACACTGTATTTAGCAAAATGCGTAGAGTCTAGCCACCACTTTGGCTGGTGGCAAGATGTTCTCCTGTGTCAGTCATCTCAGAGGAAGGAAGGGTGCAGGTCAGGCGTGGGATCGCACATGGGGGTGTCTTAATTTTGTAACAGATAGTTCCTGATGGGTAACGTGAACAGCGAGCTCTGCTTTGATATGTGCTGTTGCTGTTGCTCACAGCAGCTTCTTCAGCATTATGCTCGGTTGGGGCGGAAGGACGGAGATGTTACTGGTTTTTCTAGTCAAGAAACTGATGATAGTTGATGAGCTGGATGGCGTCAGGCTTGCTTTCCATTAATGCTCTTTGTAACTATATTATACAGTGCTGGGATCTGCTGTACACAATGTGTTTTCATTTGTGCTAAGTGTTTTTTTTCTCACAACTCAGCTCTCTATGTATTCACAGTAACTATTATCCTAAAAATCTTCATGAGAGGTTATTGCAGTTGTAAGTTAATTTGATGAAACGGCACTCGTAATGCAATTATTCATGATAACAATGATCGTAGAAATGAAGAAAATACGTGTTGAAAAATTTATTATAAAATTGGTAAAAGCAATATTGCTTGCATTGTTGCTTAACAGCGTTCAATTGCTTTGCATTGCTTGTTACATTGAAATCAATGGCCTTGTTCACTGTTTTTTTTTCTATATGTGTAAATATAATCTTTTTTAATGAATGTGATATTTGAGCACATCCAAACTGGTTTGTCTTGGAGACCATGAGTAACAGTTTATTTATAACCTCATCAGAAGCAGATCAACATCCAGGCCAAGTGTTTTTTCCTCTCGCTTTATTAAGAGAACAAAATAGCTTTCATACAGTGATATTTATGTTGATAGAACAGAGATCATGTAGTGCTGGGAAGCTCGCAGCGCTGGATTATTTGCCTTGTCACTAATGTTTTCGGCAGTGCTGCAAGCTAACCCCTTAAAAGTCAGTCAGTGCTTTTACTAAATGGTAACATTTAATTTTTGAGTGCTTTTACAAAATCCACACAGTTGATGAAAGGAGATTAAAGGAGCATGAAATTAGTGGGGCTTACATCTCTTTATGGTTTGTGAGCTGAACAATTATTGGTCTCCAGACCTGATTCCGAATCCCAATAAACGAAGGCCAAAGTTTCTTATATTTAGATTTTCTAAATAAAAGAGCTTTTAAATTGCCTTCTTCACACCAGATGAACACCAAATCTCTTGCACATTTGTGTATGAAATTACCCTCTGTCCTTTTCTTTAAGCTGTAACAAAAAAGAGCAAAAGGTTGAATGAACTAACACTTTGGCATGAAATTGAAGGGGCAATAGTGATGATTAGGGCCTAGGGGGAAGCATTCCCTGGGGCCACCTTATTGCCTTGATGTCTAATGATGGGCTGGCGCTAACTACATTTGGAAATCAAATAACGCATCAGACTGTTAAACTCCCATTAAAATCATGGTGTCTAATACGTCTGTGGATCGGAGCTTATGTTTCTGTATAAATCCCAGTTCAGAGTTAAAGAAGAAACACTCTGTAAGAGCACCTAAAAAGATCCATGCTTGTCTACTGATGCAGGTGGATATATTATAAGACTATTTTATTATTTATTGTGATAATGTCCGTGCTGTGTTAAACTCCTTCTGGCTGGAAAAAGAAGACCCAGAGAGTTCAAATTCTAAAAGTAGAAGGGTGAGTGAGTGGCGACTGTAATTACAGAAAGGCTGCAAGATACAACCGAAGCTGTAAAAATGGATTGTGGTCACATCATGGCGAAGCAACTTCCCTCTGACCGCGTTGCTGATTTTGTTTCTCTTTTGAGTATGATTCATGTCAGAAGATGATGTCCAGGAGAAATGTGGTGAAGGATTATTATGTACAAGGACCTTCACAGGTCTTATAGCAAAGACACAAAACTATGGGTGTGTGGGTTAATAACATTCGTAGGACCCAGAAGGATGAGAAGGGAATGGGACTGACACCAGAGGACCAGGAAGGTCCCAGGGGTTTCAAGCACGTGGAGGGAGCAGGGAAAAAGTGTTGCGAAGCTGCAGGAGGTGTGAGCAAGCCCACTGGAGAAGGGGAGGGCTGGTCAGGACAGCAGCTTCAGAATGTTTTCGCTGGCAAAGAGCCTTTTTTGTGTTCGCAACGTTGTGGAGTGAGGCTGTAAGACTGCGTGGAGAATGATGAAATCCCAAATGAGGTAGATTTCTTCTAGAAGGAAGAAACAGAGGGTGGCGGAAGACCCCCATTGCATGATGCAAGACAGCAGAAGCTCCAGAAAGTTCTGATCAGTGGCAGGTTTGGAGAGATTGTTTCTGGGATTTGTTCCATTTTGTAAAATATTATTCTTTTCCGAAAGTTGGTGTCTGAAGGACTGTTTAACAGACAGCTCTTTTTCCATGGTCTTCATGTATATGGAAGCTATGTTGACATTTTGGCAAGTTGTTCTCACCTTGTACACGAGAATATGTGGCACACGTAACATACTTCACCCTCTTCAAATGCCTGTTCAGAGATGCGAGGGGAAGGGCTGCGTGAATTCCAGCAATAAGTCTGAAAGGAGTTGCAGTGACAAAAAATATTTTGTTTGCCATGAGGTTTAAAAGCTGTGCTGCCAAAACCACTTTAGTGTTTAGATCATCTACTTTCATGCCGAATTTAAAAAAAAAGTTTTTCAGATGCAATCAGAACCAGAAGGATCTGTGATTCCTAGGAAGCTCAGCTAAACAAAGGTTTTAAGAAACATGAGAGGCTATTGCTTAGAAAAAAAGAGGGGAAAGGAACAACATTTTCCAAATGTGGTTTCGCTTATAGTGTGATTTCTGTTACTGTTTTCATTTTTTAAAAATTCTTCCAATGGCTCGGTCACAAAAAATCTGGTTTTAAGTGTGAGGTGCTTAACATAGATGGATTCTCAGCCACCCCCAGAGGGTTTTAGTTTGTGAATATAAAGTCCTTTATCCTTCTGCCTTTCTCTACTTAGAGTTGTGTAGTTATTATCTTTTAAGAAAGTAAATACTTTTTCATCTTCATTGTCTGGAGAGATGTACAGGTGCAAGTGCTACTGGCATCACTACACTAAGAAAATAAGTTGCAGAGAATTGGATCCCAGGTATTTCTCATATCAGAAAAATGCCAGCTGAATTGCTGCTTATGCCTGTTCACTTACTCTTAATGCAGCAGTATAATAACTCCGTTGTAAAGGCTGGGGTTGGCAGGGGATATTGGCATTAAGAGAGAGCTCCGAAAATATCAGTTATTTGTAGTGAGCGTGACACCGTTGTAAAATATGGATAGAGCCACCTAAATAAGAAGTTTGAGTTCTTTCACAAAAAATACAAAAATTACAAAAATTTTCATTTGAAACAGAAACTTTGGCATAGAAAGACACACTTTGGTTAAAAAGGACATTTTTTATTGAAGAAAAATGATGAAATTTCAGTCAAATTTAGTTTTCTAGTGATTTCATTTTTCATCCATCCATCCAGCACATCAGCTGTGTCTATGCTGCCTTTGGTTGCTGCATTCCAGTTTGGGCTTGAGTTTAGAGAGCCAAATATCTGAAGGCAGCTGTCTGTGCTGCTTTTGGTGGGCAAAGCCTGAGTGTCATCCGTTCCCTCTACCAGGCCTAAAACTGCCGTTGTGGAGAGCTGGGAGGTGAACCAACAGAGCAAACAAAAAAGCAATCTGCACAGCAGAGTTTCACCCGAAGCCTTTTGTGTGTTCCTTTTTTATGTCTTGGGTTATTGCTGAGTTATTGCACTCATACCAAGGTACATAAATGTTATTTTTTTTTCCTTCTCCAAACACACAGCTGTAAAACCCTCCTTGCTGGGAGAAAAGACAGTCCCAACAACTACATTTCCCTCATTCTCTTTTTGTTTCTGTTTGGTTGCGTCTAGCTGGAAAATGTTTCAGTCATCAAAGGTTTGATCCAAACTAAGAGAATATGCACATCCCTCTGTTTTCAGCAGGAACTTACATTCCTGAATCATTTTTGATTAATATTAATGTCAGGTTTTAGATTCTGAGTTCGGATGACAGAAGAGACCTTTGAATATAGCTTGGCTGCATCGCCTGCATACTCAAGCATCTTCACATATTTCAAGATTGCAAGTGAAATCAGCCGTGTGGCCACAATAGTACTTTTGGGGTGGGGGATGTGGAGTAAGGCCAAGAAATGTCCTCTAAGGAGATCTCACGAAACAGACAGGGCACCATAATATTATGCAATATCACAGGGAAATGAATCTGAATGAATCCTTTTAATCAAATAAAGATCAGACTATTAAGACCAGAAGATAGCGTTTTCATCTACAGGAAATGAATTCACAGATGAAAAATTCTTGACAGATATTCACAGGCGTATGCTCACTTCCAGCTAGTGTAAGAGCAAAGATCAGGTTTACCATTTCACCTGCAAACAATTAAACAAGTGAGAACTCAAAGAACCATCTATTAGTAACTTTAAAAAGCGTGAAAACCTGAAATTTCTGGCAAACTTGATGTGAATGTCAGTCCCGTTAAGTTCTCATTAGGACTGCAAGTTTGATGTTGGCACCAAGTAGAAATAACTGTTGGCAAAAGACAATGTGCTAAGTGTTAAAAGCAGCGAAGCTGCTGTATGGTTTGCTTAGTATTTAATGAATGGTTACCACAAGATGGACCCTATAGGCTGGGTGCTCGGTTCATTGACAGCAGCTGAGATCCTCATGGCTGGCAGAGGAACTCTCTGACTTATTCCACCTGAGAAAGTACCCCCACTTCTCCGAGACTGATTTTTTATGCCTTTGTTTTAGAGCGCTAGATCTTTTGAGGCCAGGCTACCACAGGCTGTTGTGATTTCTTTATCTAATATCCTGCATAAGAAAAGCAGAATACAGAACTTTCTGAAAGGTCAGTCATGGTACCTCGTTTACCTAATCAGATCAACACACAACAAGGTACATGGACAACGAGCCGTGCCGTTCTCTGGGTGGTAAGCTGCCTTAATCTGGTACGTGAGGGTCAAAGCACACAGAGATCAACATGAAAACCTCTGTTGATTTTAGTAGATTGTGGTCACAGTTCCCAAGGCTTACCGACACGTGCAATTTTTATATCAGGTAGCCATGAATGCTGCACATGTTTGCCACCTAGTAGTACCTGATGATTTAGTCTGCATGGGCAATACTCAAGATCTGAATGGAAGATTATGCATGCCTTTGGGATTCCTGGCTTTTCTGTTCCTCTTGTTTAAGTACCATTTGTTACCAAAATTAAATTCTGCATTTTGTTTGTAATGATTTGTCTAACAAACAAGTGAAAACACAGATCACCACTTGTCTGAGTGAACAGTCTGGAAGTGTTGGTTTAAAAGAAATGGGATAGGCCAAGATAAACTCAAACAAAGGTATGCATGGCAAATAAAATGAAAATTGTACGTGATTTGACTTTTTTTTTTTCAGCTGAAGATTTGTACCCCAAGATTCATATCTGAGGATAGGAAGAGTGGTGCAAAGAATATAGAGTTCATGTGTGCTAATTGTATTAAACTTGCAGAGTTTGATACAATCACTAATGAATTTTTTGAAAGTCATGTTTGACTTGCAAGTGATTTTTCATTGTGTTGCACAGGGATATGTTCTTACTACGTAATTAATTGTATCTCTGATTTGATGGATTAATGAAGTGGCGTCCCTTTATTACTTAAGTAATCCATGTATCAATTCCTATTAGAGTCCACAACAATCCAATGTGACAATTGTTTATTTAATCTTAGATTCTTCTGTTTCACAGTCCAAGAATATATATATATTGCAAGTTATCATAAAGTTCATGACACATTATTCTTTAAAGTATTGAAGGATGGTATTAAGCTGAATTTATCACGTATTTGTGAAGCTCCTTTTGTGGAAGGTACTATGTTTATGGTGTTCCTAGTTTTGAAGTCAGTGAACTTTCTAGGCTCCGGGTCAGTGATGGGATTATAGGTGTGATCATCTATGTGACCCTAGAGAGTAGGACCTAGTGACTCACTCGATGCCTTCCAATCCTATTTTTCTAAGAGAAACTGATTTCTCAAACAGTGGGAGTGGTGATTTGGGATTCTCTCTTTGGGTCCAGTACCAGACTGTTGCTATTAAATGATTGTAAAGGCCACTGTAAGGGGAGAGGTGCTGACTTTCAGACACAACATCATTAATTTGTGGTCATTAGAAAATCTCATGATACTTTTTGAAAAAGTGGAGTAGTTAACCCTGGTGGCTTGGCCAGACTCCAGCTTTTGTAATTGCATCCTGCCTAACTAAAATTGCATCACACACACTCAATTGGATGGGGTATTCTTCACCTTTTACCCTGAGCTGCTGAGTAGTTCTGCTCGATATTTGCTGTATTTCAACCCAGAAATGTCTTCGTTCAGCATTATTTGTTTTGAATGATCGTTCATAAAGTGCTTTGAAATCCTCCTGGCTGAAAGTTGCTGTCTACTATAAATGTAAATTTTCTTTGTTGCCAGCTGTAAAATCATACAGGATTTGACATCAAAAGATCTATGTCTTGCACCATTATGATTTGGCTTGAAGAGCTCCTTAAGACTTAGGCAGAGCATGCATTAAACACAGCCGTTTTCTGCAAAGATGCTGAGAGCGAGCGCGTATCTCCCAAAGCCAAGTAACTAACATCATCTACCATGGATCAATAGTACGCCCTTCAGGGACACTGATACTCTGAGGCAGTCGGGGAGTTAGCGGCATGCATGGTGTGCAAATGTTGTGCTGATAGTGGTAGTGCTAGCTTTAAGAGACGGTGGCCATCCACAACATGCTGTAAGAGGTTAAAATACATCACCCTGGTAGACTGCTGGTTTGTTGGAAATGTGACTTTTGTAGGCAACCAAGGGGAGCCTTTGCTTGTTTGCACTGGAATCTGTCAGGCATTTGGAATGAACTGTGGTGTAAATACAGCCGTGAGTTATTTTCTAAGCAAATCTTACATTTTTTGATAGAAGTCCTCCATCCACGCATCAAAGGAAGTGTGCTTCAAGGGACTTTATCTGTGTAGATAAGGTTATGTGATACAGGAATTAGGAAAGGAATAAAGCTGGAATTAGTGCTAAATCCACAGGAATATTGTGCTGTGAGATACTTCGACCTGTAGCTCTTTCAAGTTGTGCTGTGTGCGCTGCAAGCTGGCTGTGTGTGCTTATAATGAAACGTTAAGGAAAGTTTCAGGCCCCTGAGGAGATGATCACCTATTTATTGTCCTCTGAGTAAAATCTGCTGTGGCAGCCAAAACCTGCTCGCATCCTCAGGAAGTAAACCAAGAATTCAAGGGTGAATGTGAAAGAGGAAAGAAAAGATTTGCCTAGGGAGGGGAGTAATAAAAACAAAGCTTTGTGCTTTGCCCAAGTGTAAATTCAGCATTATTTTCCTTTCAGATAATTCTCTGTATTTCTCCTTGATGTTTTTCTTGCAAGGTGCAGGCAGACTGCACCAGCACAGGCGATGTTGTTCCTGAGACGGCTTTTGCTGGCATCTGGGGCTGGATCCAAAGCTGACCCAGGCCAGCGCAGCGCTCCCTGCGGGCTGCGGGGAGTTTGAGAGTAGAAAGCTCTAACCGTGCCTTTCTTCTGCCAGACTCTTCAGAGGGAAGTCGCTTGCTTAAGAAAGCCTTTCATCCCGAAAGTCAGAAAGTTTTCGGACTTGATGTTCTCACCCTTTCCCGCCTTGAGCCTGTGGCCCCTCTTCATAGGCATGTGACCTCTTTGGCATCTGATGGGTCCAAGCCACATCTCTTTCTGTAGGGCTTGTGTTGCGTGGAGCTCAGCAAATCTGCTGCCTGCTGGAGGGGTGCGGGCATTTTCCTGTTACCCTGGAGGATCGCAAACATTATCAGCTCCTGTCTAGTGGAGAATTGCCACTCCGATCTCCTGGCAGCACAGCTGCAAATCTGATTTCAGGTCATTTTCCGATATATGCAGCGGCAGCCTGGTTTTATTCATGCGCAGCCAAACGCCCTTCCGTAATGCAGTGGCTTTCCTTCCCTTCTGAAGGTATCCACCCTTCATCATTTGTACAAGTGGTTCAAATTGAGCCCACAAGGCTTATTTACTTAGCGATGTGCCCACCTTCATGAAATGCTGAGGTCTATAAAATGAGTCATGAGTCGTTTTTGTTTGTTTGTTTTTTAAATGCTGTAGTTAACTCTTGTTCTTGCCCCCTTCGTAGCCACGTGTATTTGGAGCACGCGAAACTGCCACCCAGACAGCACTGCTGCAGTAGGCCAGGATGTATTTGATGTAAGTCTGTTAAATGGCTGGCAGTACCCTGAATTGCCTTTGAAATATGAAATTCGTGAGCTTTATAGCTGAACTGAGTAAGTTGGTGGTTTTAAAAGATGCAGACATGTGGTCTAGTTTGGGCAGACAGGGCACAAATTTTGGCTTAGCTAGCATTGTTCTTCTAAAACTTGATGGTGGAGCCCCTGGTATGCTCTGTCTGTTCGTACTGTGCTTTCTGCGTGCTCTAACAGTATAGGCCAATTTTCTGGTTACCTACGCACCCACCTGTTTTTCTCAGGTATTCTCCAAACGTAGCCATGAAGATAAGTTTGCATTAGACCTTACAGAACATGCTGCTCTCCCACCTCTAAAGAAGTAGTGTGGTGTTGCCATAGGAATTTCTTCCTACCTGTCTGTGAAATGTCTACGCCATTTCATCACCACGTGCCCTCTCTTCCATAAAGCCTTCTGCTCAGGCTGAGATGCTGAACTTCAGGGGGAACGCTGCCCAGTGATGAGAGCATTGGCCTGCACTTTTGCAAAGGGGAGTTCAGTGTGTTACTCCTGGAGCCTTTGACGAGAGCGGCCAGTCTCTCGCTAGCTGTCCTCTGTCCCTTCCCATTGCCTTCAGCATCACACAGCCACTGTTGCCCTGTGCGAAGCCTCTCCCTTTCTCCAGCTCAGGACTCCCCTGGTGGAAGGTTAACATGTGCGTGGGGGTAGGTGTTTCCATGACGCTGTTGCTCGGTTCTCCTCTGGTGTTCAACAGCTTTGAGAGTAGATGACCTGCGAATGAGAGAGCGGTAGCTACACTGCAGTTCTGATAGTCATCCTGGCAGAATAGATGTCCTTGGGCTCAAGCCTGTAGAGCTTACCCATGGCTGCCTAGTCCTAGAAACAATAGTTTCAGCACTTAAAATCCCAAATGTGATGAAAGCGGTGGGTGCTGGAGTATGTAGAGAGAAGAATGCATTAGCAATAACATGAAAACATTATCTTCACCCCATAGCCTGCTCTGCGCAGGCAGTGTACAGAGTTGCTATGAATTACAAGTGTACTTAAGAGGTCTGAAAAAATGGATCTGCAACAAATACTTTGTTCTGAGTAGTCAATGGAGGTTGTGGTTCACTCCTTCCCATCTAACTCCAAAGTAAGAGGCAATAGCGATGTTTAAAATTTGTGGAAGCAATTAAGGAAGAAGCCACGGTTTCACGAGGCCAATTCAGGATTGCAGAAGTGTTTTACGGACTTGCCGAAGAGCGCGGGCAGACAGGGAGGCTGGTGGCCACTCTCAGCAACAGCAGCATGGGGAGGGAGAATATTAAGAAGTTTTGGCCTTTTGCACACTGTGCACCAGCAAACGGTGCACTGAAATGTTACAAAGATAGTGGGGAATGTCTGCTGGCGTGATGCCGGCTGCAGAAGATAAAGAAAAAATGTCATGATGTGACCAAAGACTGGTCAGGAATAAATCACTGAACCATGGTCAAGTCTCTGGGCTCTCAAGCCAGAATAGTGATAAGAAAGGATGGGAATGCATGGTTTTTGCATAGGCTACAGGAAATTGAATGTCTCCTAGAAGGACCTGTGTCGTTTTTTCCATTTGTTAATGATACCTTTGACGTGATTTAGAGCTCAGTGGGTTTGACCATTTAGATCCATCCATTTGGGTGTTGGTAGCAAGAGGGAAGAATAGCTCACGAAGATATGGTGTTTATGACCTGGCAAGGATTTGTGCAGTTGATTACAACATTTTTCAACTGCTTAATACCCTTGCTGTTTTTGAAAGGGTTCTGAACCAGATATTAGAGAAGCAATCAAAGAGCAGGTGCACCGTCTTACCTTGGCAACGTCGAAAGAGCAGAAGCAATTTGGGCCAGCATTTACACATATGCTTAGGCTTGTCACTGTTTCAGAAGGATCAGAAATAATGTGATTCAAAGCAAAACTTAAAGCAGTAGTACTACTGGATAAATAGTAATATGTTTCAGCCTCAGATCCTGTATTTGGATAGGGATCGGTTCAGAGCAAGGATAAACTATTCTGGACCTGTCAGGAGAGGCACTGACGATCAGTAGGTGTAGATGGTGCTGGACAAAAAGGGGAAAAGGTACATATCTCTAGTGCAGGCACACCTGACCGAAAGCTGAGATAAAGCTTTCTGATACACAGCAACTTCTGTTAATCTATTTGTGTTGTAAGTAGAAAGTAACCATTTTTTAAAAATTATACTTCTTGAGAGAAACTAGGTGCTCTGTAAAGATTAAAATCCAGAATCAAACCTAAATATGAACTTCAGTTTGTAAATACTGCCCTTTATAAAGGGCAGTAAAGAAAATGAATAAGAAAAAAATGTAGAAGCCAGTAGAAAACAATGCTGTTCTAATTTTTTTTAACTTGTTGTAAATAATGGTAGTGTGGTAGAATAGCTTTATGGAAGTTTTTCCTTTGATCAGATGCAAATCCAAGAACAAAAGCAAATGCACTTAGGTAGGATATGCATATATGCCTTACAGGTCACCTACGGCAGGGGGTACTTTAGTAAACCTGACCACAAGACTCTAGACACTACTTCTGATAGCAGGCAGTGTCTAATGCACACTGCTCATGATGGTAATTACCAGGAAATGCAGAGGGATCAATCATGCTTGATGCGCTGAGCAATTATATTTTATCCCCTGAAAAGTCTTTTACTGTTCAGGGGATGCAAAGTGTGTGAATTTTATTTTAGTACAGAAATACTGTTAGGAACCCAGCTGCATTAACAAAGCAGATACGCACAATGTAAGCCCATGAAGCTGCTCAGATGTTAGGGAGATGCTCCCCATAAAATAATGACATTTCAGGAATATGAACTAAGAAAGAAATACCTCCATGCGAATTCGCAAGTCAGGAGGGCTTTGCGCAGAACGATCCCCTGCCTTCTCTAGGTACATGCCAGCCCAAGCCCTGTTGTGGGCGTTGTGGCTCTGTTAGTGCCAGCCCTGAGATGGGCAACAGTGAAACCAGAGCTGGGCAAGAAGGTGGGACGTGACGGAAATGGGCTGTGGGCGATTCTCGGAGAATACCAGCTTCTTTGCACGAAGAGAGAACCGTGCTTTGCTGCAAGGCTGTGGCTACACCAGCAGGGACTCGGAGCTCCAGGTGGGTTCAGCAGCTGGAAGCTGCCCGTGGTGCTGGCAGGGTCGGGTTGTCACTTTTGGAGGCCACCCCCACGACCAGCTGCTGGGACGCTGGAGGTTTCTGTTGCTACAAAACATCTTTCTTGGAGGTAGCACAGCGCATGGCTCTTTTTTCCCCTCTTGCTTCATTAGCTCTTTGACTAAACTACCTGTGAGAGAAAGGCTGTAGGAGAGGATTTCTGTTTTCATTCATAAAGCGGTAACATGGACCAAGAAGGAGCATCTGGTGGATGTGTGTGCTGGGCGTGCATGCAGCTGGAGTCCCCTCGGCTGGCTCCCCGCTGCCCGCCAGCCCTCTCCCGACATCCGCAGCTGTCCACGCAGGCTGAGCCGTACCTAGCACGTTAGTGATGCTGTCACCGAAATGATGGAGGGCAGAGGAGTTGTTCTGCTCTGCCAGAAAGTGAGGTCATGCAGACGTCATACGTCCACCATCAGCTTTTTGCGTCCTGTGCAGCAAAGCAAGCAAAAAAAATGCCATAGTCGCTGAATGCTCGCACGTGGATGTTCAGGTTAAAAAGAAACTTGAAGGAATGAATCAAAACTTTTAATAGTTTGTATTTTGTTTTGCCATTTTTTTTTTTAATTTCTTTTTGTTGTTGTCTGAAATCCTGGAATGAAAGATGTGGCACAGACACCCAGTTTTGTTAAGCTGAAGGAATCCTTATCAGATGATGGGCCGGAGATGCAGGTGCGTGTGATTAGTCGCCTCCGTCTGGAGGGCTGCAGCTTGGCAGGGGGGTGCAGGAGGGACGGACGGGCTCCCCTCCAGAGAGGGGCTGCAGCAGCCCCCAGCTCTCAGAAGAAAGCCCGAATGAGCCATGTCTGTTCAGTGTTAGTGCCTCGTCGTTTGTTTACTATCTACACTTCCAGTGGTGTTATTTAACCAACATTTCTTTTTGCTTTTTTTTTTTCTCCTATTTTATCTCTTTGAAGTTTGTCTTTATGAGGTTAGTGATGGGGCATGCTAAAAAGGTTCCTCTTCCTGCGTCCGGCAGGCAGGACTGCAGGGGCTTTGCGTAGCCCTGCCTGATGCAGAACGATAACAGAGGATGCAAAATTCCCATTAAAGGAATTCATTGCAAATGTATCTGCAAAACATGCAGGTGCTAAGAAATCGGGCAGGCACAGAGCCCCTGTGAGTACTGTTAAGCGAACAGCCATGCCTGTGGGGGGTTGTATAAACCAGACCATATATGTTGCACAAAATCAGAGCCTGTGTTTATTCTTCACCCCATCAGTCCATTACCGTGATTCCGCTCACACCCAAAATGGAAAAGCAGTGCTAAAAAATGTTTGGGAAATAAAGCAGGCAAGTAATCATGCTACAGAGAAGATGTGTCTATTTTTGAAGTGCATCCACAAGTTAATTCAGGTAGGAAATTATTCTGACAGGTAGAGAGTAAAGTTTACTCCCATGGGATATTCGTGCTTTATTTAGGGCTTAAATGAAGCGCAAAAGCTCATGAAAGACAGAAAATCCTTCAGTGTGAAAGGCAACCCTCTGGACTTGAAATATGGATAATCCCATGCCACCTTCGCCCAGCACATCTGCAACTGTCACCCCAAAGCAGTGGGAGGGAGCAGTTCCTCCCGCCCTGTATTTTACCCTCAGGCAGCGGCATGCCCAGGGACCGCTTTCTCCATTCTGTCTCCATCACTGAGCATCACCACTCCTCTTTTTCCCCACCTATAAATGGTCTTTTTTTATCCTTGCCACCGCACGCTTTGGGGGTGCTGGGCTCCCAGGGAGGATGAACGCCCTTTAGAGGAACCAGTGGTTGTTCTTAAAACCTTGCGTTGCTGGCAGCAGAGCTCTCTAAGCAAAGGCAGGCGCCCAGCCTAAATTATGACAGCCCTGGACCACTTGTAGCTGGTGGAGAGCTTTTTAATGCATGTTTTTCCCCTCAAATGAGTAGTCTTCTGTTCTTCCTACGGTTAAAACACGGACATGAGCTGTGCACCTTGTACTTACATTTTAATGTGGAAATATTATTGCGGAGCCTGGGGTAATTACCCAGTTGTTCCTTTTACTGCGTGTAATTACAACAAAATACTACGGGGATAGTTTATAGCAACTCAGTGTAAAATAAGGTACATGAAAGCAGTGGTTAAATTAGGTGATGTTTACATTTCTTCCACTCTGAAAAGGCTTTTGCAAAGAAGCGTACCCGCATCTACCATAAGCTTATTAATTTCTCCTAAGTAATTTTCCTGGTAAACACCCGGGGCTGGGTCCCAAGCTGCTGGGAGTCAGCTCTGCTCCACTGAAGTTGAGTGGGCGCCCATCCGACACGAGCTGAAACATGGCTTACTGTCTAGGAGTTAGGAAGCCTTTCCTCCTCCCGAACTGGTCTTTGCATCCCGCACCAGGGCATTTCTTGCATTTCAGACTGGTGCATGCAGAATGAAAGTTGTCTCGGGGGGCTTTCTGAAGCCAAATTTGCACAGCATTTTGAGCAGGAAAAATATTGCACCATCTATTGCAAATATTTAATATGTAATACTGTCAAGACTCCTTCCCACTGCATAGAGCTATGTCCTTTTTTTCTGTGTGTGTCTTTCATATATGATTGCTGGATTGTTTAGTTGCATTGACACTGCTTAGATATACTTAAAGGACATGGCTGCCTTCTGTGTATGTGTGTTTTTTTGTTTTTCTTTCCCAGATCCCCTCTTTGCTTGTCTAGGGGGAAAAAGTAAGGGTTTTACCCTCTGCTGAAATAGCATCCATACCATGTATTTGCATCTATATGCGTTCTATCTGCATTCATACATATTCATTTACAGCATCACAGTGAGTTCAGGTGACTTACCTGATGCTTAGCTGCCTTTTGAATTACTAGGCTTTCTTGCTTCTTATCTGTGTGCTGTCTCTACTCAACCAAACACAGAGGGTTTAATGTGATTGTTAGCAGAGGTAATGGAGAGAGTCCCCTTGATTAGAACAGGATCTGAATCAGACCCTTCATTTTTCCCAGCAGTCACATGAGACACATTTATTATTCTGGTCTGTCTGTCTTTTTTTTTTTTTTTTAAATCAGAATTCACTGCAGACTATTTTTCCATCATTATCTAAGAGTTTTTGGAAGGAAAAGTTACATTTTAAAAAGACACTGCCTTGCTGAGACTTATTCAGCTCACCATTTCCTAACTCCTGCTGTGCCCTCTTGTGCTAACACTGTTAAAGAGGGCGAGTTCCCCCAAAGCAAAGTGAAGAGAAAATTTTAAGGTACCTGGAAGTTTGCATGTCACATTCTTGATTGTTCTGTGCATTGAAATGCATTTCATGCGTTTCTGGCTGAAAATTGCCCATTCAGCTTTTGCAGCTAATTACTAGAGTGACCAGGCGTTCACGTGGCGCATGCATGCTTATTGGATGTGACAGATGGCTATGTCTGGACCTCTGATTCATCATTTTACATCTCCTTTCTAAAAGACTGTGTTATCACTGTGCAAATAAACTGTAATTCTGCCCTGGGCCTGACAGAGGAAAAAGAAGGGGAGAAACCCATGCCCATGCGCACCTTGGCAGCTCTGCGGTGCGTGCGCTCACTGCGAGCACCGCCGCCTGAGGAAGCTTTGAAGACTGGATCTGCTACAAAAGGGCTACTCACCCCATGGAACAGGGATAGAGGGGAGAGACAATGCAGCACGGCTCCAAGATGCCCAGCTCCGCATCCTGCAGGTTCAGAGACAGTGGATCCCTCCACCACCTTCACTCGGGGGCACAGCCAGGTCCGTAATGGGTGGCATCAGTTAGGCGTGAGGGTGGCACGCTGCTGGGCAGGACCCCCACCCTGAGCAGGGTTTTATATCCATAGAGACAAACCAAAAGATACCACTGGAAACGCATCGCTGACTGCTCTGGGAAGTGCAGTGCATTACCTGTACTGCTGCATTAACATAGATTTTGCAACCCATTTAACAAAATTTTTAGAAATGTTTTCCATTAAGAGAGCTATGCCTTTTCTTTAAAAAGTATTTGATTGTAATGGAACGAAAAAGTTGGTCAACTGGAACAGATACTTTCAAACCACCATGTCTAAAAAAAGCAAATTCACTTGTGGGGGAGGAAGAAGGTGCAGTCAGTTCCCCTGCTTTTTCAGGATCTGAAGAGCTGGAGTCTTATTCACAATGTCCTGAGCATAACCCAGTCCTCTGGATTTGCAAGAGTCAGGAACTTTTGGAGATTATGCAAAAATATATACTGACGCCATGTGTGGGAGACATCACACACCCAACCAACATGAAGATGGTTTAATTACGTTACCAAAAAACGCCCCTTGATTTCAACAGGAATTTGTACAAGTAAATGTATGTGTCATGTAAGTCATGTTTAGTATGGAGACCAGCCATTGCCTAACCTGCAGAAAATGGATCATGTAGTCATAGATATATAGTTCTGGAAGTGGCCTCAACTGATCATCTAACCCATCTCTCACAAGTCTGCTAGGATCAGCTATAGTTAGACTGTCCCTTGCTAAGCTTTGCATGGAGCAGTCTCAGAAGAGCAGTGCATACTGGCTTCATTCCTGTGCATCCTGGCCCAGTACATGATAGTTCTTAGCAGTTGGAAAGACTTTTTCCTTGATATCTAGCTTAAATCTCCTTTGCCATAAATTAAATCAATTATTTCTTGTCTCAGAAATAGTGGATGTGGAGAACAATTGATTATCCTTCTTTTTATAGCAGCCTTTTTAACGTTCCTTTTTATATCAGACGACTAGTCTCTTCTCAATCTTCTCTTTCCCAAAGTAAAAATTTCCATTCCCCTGAGCTCACCGTGGAAGTCATGTTTTCTGAGTCACGTCACCCTAGTTGGCTCACCCTTGGACTCTGCTAAGGTGGCTGCTCCTTCTTAAATGCTCTGCTGGAGCATTTCTCTACATGAAACCACGCCAGGGTCAAGCAGAGGGAGGTAAGAATGTCCCATAAATATGTCAAAATGGGAGGGAGTCAATAGACATTGGAGTAGCCAAAATATTGATTTATTTTCGGAAGCCCAGAATAAAATGAGGAACGGAGTTTCTTCTGTGTTACACATTTTTTTTTCTGCCAGTTGTCCTGTTTTGACCCGTCCTGTCCCCAGGAGGTAGGTACTGACAGCTGCTATCATTTTAAAACAACCAGATTCTAGTTCATCAGTGAGTAAGGCTCTTGGTCTCTACCTGGCTACATCTGAATTTCTTCCTGTAAGTGGTTCATGCATTTTCTGTTTTGATGTTCAGCCACTCCATTAATAAAACTTCTGAGAAAATTGTTTACCCTCTCTGTCAGAGGACAGTGTCTTGCATGTCCCATTATCTTCTAGGTCTGAGTTTCCCCTAAATAATTGTTCTTACTCTGCCTTGGATTTCAATTCAAAAAAACATTAACCCGATACTCTCTCAGCACAGGCGGCAGAAGACCATTTATAGGATTTTAAGTCCTCAGGGTAAATAGCTTGTTCCCTTCACTGTTCGTTAAAAACAAATACAGCTTGCACCCTTTGTCTGTTCGCTCTTAAAAAACCTTATACTACATTGCCTGCCAGCAAACATTTCATTATTTAGTGTTTAATTGCTGTCTCATACTTGGCATAAAAGATGTAAAATAGGATGTGAATACTAGAGGGCTAATTATTAGTAGCGAACAGGAGAAAAAGACCCAGAGCATCAGTGCCGGTGGAAGTGCCATTCCTCATCCAGCGGCGTGGGGGATCATTAGCCGTGGTAGCGAACCCTCTCAGCCGGCATGGTGAACCCTCGCACCGTGAAGCTCTCGTAATCGCTCCTCTGTGGCGCGGCACTATGGCGAGATACCATTTTCTAACTCGTTTCTATTGTTTTGCAATGAGATCTATGGTTTGTGGACGCGACCTCTTGAAAGGAGCTCCGTGCTTGATCGTCCTCATCGTATTTAACTGGGGTTTATGGCGTCCACTTGTGTGTACTGACGCAGCGGGTGAGAAGATAGAGGATTAATCTTCTATCACATTCCCTTCTGTAGAGAAATTTCCTAATTAAACATAGCAGAAAATTACTTTAAAATTAGCGGGAGGAAGAAAAAAAAAATCTTTCCTCTGTTGTGGGCCTGGGCAGTATTAATTGAAAAATAGTAATTTATTCATGCGGAGCTTCCAACCGCCCCTCATGTCCGCAGTGATTTTTCTAACATGGAACTAGTTTTGCCCCCAACAAGGGCTTGTGTTAGGAAAACAGAAGAACATACTATAATTACTGTTTTGCTTCTGGTTGGCTTGCTTTGGCTTTTCTGTTTGTGTTTATCTGTGTTTCTGAAGTTCAGAAAAATCCCTTGATAACTGCCTCTCTGTAAGATCTTCTCACTGTAGCAGTTGCCACACACACTGAAAATTTTCCATTTTGATATTCTAGTCTATTAGCTGCTAAGAGCATGGATAAGATAATGAGAAATGAAAGTACCCCTTTTAAGCATTTTTGTTTTAAAATGACAACTTTAAATATATTACTCTATTTAGAAAGAAAAATCTGAGTGGAAGGCATTATGGGTAATGATATGTAAATGACCATTCATGCATGAAAATCAGGGCCACAGTTGAATGTATTAAGCAATGACTGATATAATCATTATTTTGGATTTTGCATCTGAAGAGAAGGATTGCAGATATCAAGTCAATTGCATATTTAAAGAAAACATCCATGTATGTGCGAAATAGTGTTTTCAACATTTTTGTGTTAAATACCCTAGTGTTAAACTGTTTGGGCTTAAATAAGGTCAATATGTTGGTTTTATGCTTTTCACATTATCTCTGGCTTTCGCTTTGGCAGATCCTCCCTCTTGCTGTTTGTGCAGCATGACATCAGAGTGCCAAGTTTGTAATGTCAACTCTTTTCAGCTCTCTTTAATGCTTTTATCTACAGAAAGCTGCTTACTGCTTACATGGGGGAGAGCTCAGGGAAAGCCAGCTGCTAGGATGTTTAAAAAAAAAAAGGTAAAAATTCATCATCACTGCATTTCCTTTGTCGATCTTGTGCTCACACGAGCTTCCTGTGCTAGCGGGGCGGTGTGGTGGTTCACGAAAGTTAGTGCAGCAGGTTTCACATGATCACAGAATCATAGAGTGGTTTGGGTTGGAAGGGACCTGAAGGACCTTCCAGTTCCAGCCCCCTGCCACGGGCAGGGATGCCACCCACCAGACCAGGCTGCCCAGGGCCCCATCCAGCCTGGCCCAACCACCTCCAGGGATGGGGCATCCACAGCTGCTCTGGGCAGCCTGTGGATGGAAGTGGATGTGTATTCTGAGTGGGACCACCTGAATGTCAGGTGCAGGCACGCTGTGGTGGTGGCCAGGGCCGGTGGGGAGGGGGGGCTGCCTGACGCCGACCCAGAGAAGAGAGGACGGCGTCCCTGGGGGTACCGGTTGCCATCCAACGCGCCTCTGTGTTTGGTAGCCCCGCTCTGCGGCCGTTCCGCTTGCAAGGCGCTGCTCCCACCGGGGGACTGATGGTCAGCGCTGAAAGAAGAAGAGGCCGTAGTATCGGCAGACACTTGAGACAAGGATGGTTTCCTCTGCACTTGCATTTTGTTTCGCAAACTTTAAAAAGAAAAAAAAACACTCAATTTTGGAATAGGAGAAAAATAAGCCTGTGTTATACAATGTCTTCGTTAATGGATTCCTTCTATCAAAGGTGGAAAATAGCTGTGTTACTAAATGTAATTAATGCATCTGGATTTTGGAGAACATTGCGCTAAATGTGCATGATACATTCTCTATCCCCTTCGGCGGTAGCATGTGATCAATTTTGCTACTCTGGCCTTACCTAATTATTGCTGTCGCTAATGAAGGGAAGTAGAGAAAAACATGTCTTAGCAGGTTAATAAGCCATCCAGAAAATTATATTAGCGTGATCAATCCTTAATGATTATGGTTTCTCATAATATTAGATCACCTGAAAGGTGTTTTTTGTAGATGGGAGAGGAGGGAGGTATCATTTCATAGCCATTCTTCCAGGTGAGCTCGGTTGATTTTTGGAGAGAAGAGCGGTCCAACTGCTGCTCGGGAGTTTTGATTGCTCTTGCAAACATCTCTATACTTAGTGGAGCTGATTTATTTTTTCATACAAGCATCTAGAACGGCAGCAAGTACAGGAGATTTTCTCCCTTCCCTCCTCCCACAGATACCTGTGGCATTAGCTTTCTCTGGGACTGATTGTGCGCAATCTGTGTTGCTTTTCCTAAGTTTTTGTGCACAAGCTGGCAATCTCCGATCAATCTGAGCAGCTTCCAACTGGCATTTCCCCTTTCCTCTCTCAGCGATGATACATGTTCATTTGCAATCTGGTATCTGGTTTAGCACCTCAGGATTTCTTTCATTTGTTTGGGTTTTGTCTTGAAGCTTCTTTAAGTACCTGTTTGCGCCAGTACTGCAACGTACTCATGGCGTGTTTCTTTTTGTAAAAGCATTTCTCTTAAAGCATGTCCAAGGCATTAAAATGAATAGCAAAGGGGAATGATCCTCAGACACCAGACTCATTTTTTAAATAAAGATTTTCCCCAAATTGACTGAATCACAATCCTCCCTTTTAATTTGTTAATTACACTTCTGCAATGGTAATGCAATCAGCGCATATAGCTAAAGTGTTTGTGTGCGTGAATCAATATTAATGAGAAAGAGCATGTTTGCAAAGCGTGATACCTACCAGCCATTTGCTTGGTGTTCGTCTGCCTCTGCGGGGCTGCTCTGGACCTGGCCTGCCTGGGCACTGCCAAGAAGCGCGGATGCAGGAGGAGATAGGGACGGGAAGTCTCTCCAGACCATTAACTCCACGGCCCCTTCTACACTGGCCATGCTTGGGGAAGGTAGGGAGCCGGGTGCGATGCTGTGAGTGGAGAGACCCACGTTTTGGGTCAACGCTGTCCCCCAGCCCTTGGAGAGCTCAAGCTCAGCGACTGCTGTGCCCTGGCCAGAGCAGAAATTTCAGGCTTTCACATCCTCCCTGGCCTGAATGACTTTGCAGGTGACAAAACTCTGGGCAAGCTCATAGAGGTTGATCACAACCAAATAAGAATGTAATTTGGCATTTTCCTGCTGGGCTTCTGAATTTCTATATACGCAGTGTATCGAAACAAAGTGAAATTAAATGCTTACACCTTTCTTGCCATGTGGCTCCCCCTCTATCATAAACACATCTGTAAAATTACGCTCAGGGGCAATGTCATTCTGGTGTAAATGAGTTCGCATCCCCTGCTCTCTGGGGGTCGTATCAAGGCTGAGATTGACACGTCACACTCGTCCTGTTTGCCCTGTTAGTAGGGGTCTGTTTTTTTTCCTGTACACGGTCATATAAATTCTGGTTAGCAACACAAGAATGGCTTCCCCCAATTCATCCACACACCTGGCTTGGGGAGGCCACCCTTCCGAGAGAGGCTGTGCCACTCAGGAAGTCCCTTGCCTTTCTGCTCAGGCTATCAGCAGTGCTGCCAGTATTTGTCATGATTTTTGTGCTGTGGACACAACTATTTCCCTCACACAGACTGTAAGCAAGGAGTACAATAAGCTAGTAATGGTGCTGTTCATGCAGTGCCTCAACTTGCCCACTAATAATGGGTACAGAAAGGAAAAACACAGTTCTACTGATTTTTCCCTGGAGGGATGTCTCACTTCTGGACGTTTTCACACAGTTAACTGCTGTAATATGCATTTGTGTTTGTTGGAGGACAGGGTTACATAAAAGATGGGATCTTTGTATCTTCTCCTGCACGACTCAGAAACTCTGCAGTCCCCCTCACGCTACATTTGCTTACAGAGAAACAAGCAAACACAGGGATCAGCCCTGGTTGTGCAATTTTAGAGATTCAGCTCAGAGGTGAAAATGAAGGATTAGGGAGCGCTGCTGCAGAAATACGAAATTATTCTGGGGCAGGAACTAAACTGTTCAGGGTGATCGGGGATTGCTCTTTGCATACAGGCTGATTACAGAGCTGGTGAGGGAAGAAGGAGATGAAAATCCATCTATAGTGGCTCCCATCCAAAAAGGTACAGCCTTGCTGAACGTGGTTTTTGGCTGCCAATTTTGGCACCTGAGCCACCTCCATCTCAGGCCCCATTACAGAGTACGAGCTTGTCACGTGTCTTCTCCGCTTGAGACCCAGGGCTGCTCCTGTGCTCAGTTACGTATGTGTAACCTGCATGAGCACCACAGAAATAAACAGAAATTAATATAAATGGAAGAAAAGTGGAGTGGGAGAAGAAAACTGCACTTCCCTTGTTGAGTTCAGTGAAAGGTAAGCCCAACTCATTTTTACCATAGAGCCACTTTACACCTCCCTGATTATGTAAATGGGACATAAAGTAAATTGGACTTTCACTTGCTCTGACACCGCCTTCCATTGCCAGAGTGATTTACCGAAGCCTTAGTGTAAATGAGAACCAGGCCCAGCTTCTGCAGGCCGCGTTTCAGGATTTAAAACCAGTCATTTCCCAAGATAATTGTGGTGCAGTCAAGACTAGGAGCAGCTTCCTAAAATTGGTTAATACCCAGATTTGGGTTTCTTCAGTGGCTTAAACGGAGTGGCATATTATCTCCTCTATAGTCTGCCTAAAAGATAGATTTGATGTCTGCGAGCAAAGACATGAAATTGCTATAGGCTTCCGCTCTTATAGCCTGCCACCTATTTGATTTATGTGATAAGTGATCTCAGATGACCCTCCAAGGCACTGAACCATTAGAGAGTTATGTTGCACAGTGATAAGAAATCTTCAGAGATACCTAAATCTTCTTTTACCAGTGGGAGTTTCATCTGTTCTGGAATAAAGAACATTTTTATGTATGATGTTGCTATCTTGCTAGCCATACTAATATTCAAAAGGATACACAGGCTTAAATCAGTAGCAAAGTGACGAAGACCTTAAAACTGAAGTAGTCACCAAGTGGATGTTAGACAGCTCTTTTAGGTTTTATCTTTGTTCCTTTCATTCTGTTTCTTGAAAGATGAGTAGCTATATGGGTTCAAATTCAAGTCTTCTGTAAATCTTTCCACCTGGCAGGAAGCTAGCAAAAGCACTTTTTCAGTGCGGGAAGTCCTGGAAAGTCGCATCACCCATTTTGGGCTTCCTTATTGTAGGCTTTGTGAAATCATGGATTGGATCCTTCCTTATTTTTTTTTCCACTGAGTTTCTCTAAATTCAGTGATCCAGATTCCTCTCTGCCTAGAATGAGTAAGTGTTTAGGATCTCAGGTGTGATGTAAATTCTTGACAGAGGTCAGGGAAAGCAAGGCAGGTAATTTCTATGGTTTATGTCCAACACCATCCCATGCAGAAGAAGGCACTGCTGATTCATATTCCTCCAGTCGAGCTGGTATCTGCTGCTCCCTAGAACTTGCTCTAAGTGCAGTGTTGCGGCACGTGTATAGTCCATATGTTCTGTCCATCAGGTTGTCTTTGCATCATGTGTTTAGTGCATCAGGCATGAGGTGTTGAGGTGTCCAGCAGCAAGCTCCTGTTTCAGGCAGGATTGGATGCGGCTCCTGCCCAGACATACAAGAGGATCCAGTCCCTGCTTTTCAGCAGAGACAGAAGACACCAGGGCTCTTTGCAGGTGTGCAGGGAAAGGATGTCTGGGGCCACCTTGGCAGTCCGCAGAAGGGGTGAAGAGGGTTTTGAGCCTGGCCTGCTCCCCTCCCTTCTGGCACACAGGACCTGCTGGCCTCAAAACGCTCACACTTGACCCTCCTTCTGAGTAACCTTTGAGGGACATTTTCCTGACAATAAGAAAGGCATTATGATATTGGGTACGTTCCTGGACTGCAGCTTCCCATCTCCCTTAACACAGCGTGGGGGTTTAATGATCTGTGTAGCCGGGCTAGCCCACCTGAGGGAGGAATCAGACATCATCTTTTTCTATTTCTCCACTGTCCTGATGGATCTTCTGGTCCTTGCAATTAGGACTATAGTAATCTCCTCCTAGGCCCTTTAATAACAGCCTTGACTGGTGACCCGTCGTATTGCATCCATCCAGCTGTGGGCATGTCCACTTGGTTGTTTTGTTCGCGCTGTTGGGCATATTGAAATACATGAGAGCAGGGACTGGTGCCACAAACGCTTTGGCAGCATCACAGGCGTGTTTACAACAGGCTGTATCTATTCCTTGAAAATTCTCCTGCAAGGAAGTGATTTCTCTTTAAAATTAAATTAATGCAAGGCAAAGATGAATAGTCCCCACGTGCTATTTGGCTTTTTGCTCAAAGCTGTTTATGAAAGGAAGCTCTTGGCAAAATTAAACGAACCTCCTCTTCCTCAAGCTGGCAAATACTGTCAGGGCTGGTCATCGTACACCTTCATAAATCTGAGATGTTGGCATCCCACATGCACCAGGCAAACATCAAATTTTGTAGAGGAACCACACAAGGGTGCAATAATCACAGCTGTTTCATGTCAGCATTCAGAAAGCTTACAATAGGATTTTATTCAATGAGCCATTCCTTTTGAAATGCCATTAGAGATATTTGCTAGGAGAAACTGGCCTCAACTAATCATATTTAATTTTTTATCAAATGCACCACAGGAGCAGCAGGGATATGCATGAGACAGAAACAAGCGAATACTGTTTATTTAGAATAAATAAACTTTGAGTAAGAATTGAATCCATTCCCTCCTGGCTACGGTTGTACAAATACAGGCAAGTCCCTACAGAGGTCTGTAGGGGGTCATGTCCTGACTTCAGACCCAGACGCTCTTGGGGACCTCCAGTTGCGCTTGCTGAAAGAAGAGAATGGCAATCAGATAGATGCAGAGGAGCAGTTCTGCTCCTATGAAACCATGTGTGTGTGCTGTTAAGCCACTTTCTTATTATTCAATAAAGGGGAGGTAAAGTGGAAATTGTAAATCGTAATTCCCACATTATTTAGTCAGACTCCTTTGTTCAAATCACTAGGCAGAGACAGACACATGTAAATAGAAGGAAAAGCCAGAGATGAGTTTGCTCAGGATCATCCCAAATTGGGTTTTGGTCAACAGTGAGGCTCCCAGGTAGGTGCCGCAAGCCTGATAATGAACGTGAGTGTCCTGTCATCTCGTGGGAGTGGGCAGCCAGCAAAAGGCTACCAAATGCTTTACTTCTCGGCATTAGCCGAAAGACGCTTTGTGTTGAGCTCAGAGGAGGTAGATGGTGAGTGACTTGGTGCTTGTCTCTTTGCTTTTCCCTGAATGCTTTTTGTAGCTGTTTATTGAAAATCCTTGGGGTTATAGCTTGGCTTCATTATTGAAAGGAAACTGAGAAACTGGGGATGCTGGGGAAAGGAAAGAAGCCGAAAGATCGTGGGAAGGAAGGCACGACAGAAAGCAAGATAGGAGGGAAAAATAAAGGTGGAACCAGAGAAAGCAGCAGTGCTCAGTGATAATGTAAAGCGATTTTTGTACTAGTTATTGACTGAACTCAAGGCACATCTCAGGCTCTGTTTTCTTGTACAAATTATACTGTATCCATGGTAGAATCGGAGCCTTTAGCACAAAGTGCAGGTGAACTCAGCAGAACATGAGCTCTGTTTCAGAAGCACTTTTTTCCCATTCGACATAAGTGCAGCATTGCACGCAACTGAAAAAACGTGAATCAGCCCTATAAAAATAATTAGTTTTAAAATGATAAACTTGATAGTTTCTGGTGTTTATTATACTCACAAGCTTTTTCTCTACAACCCTAAAGCTTAGTCATACCGTTCAAAACAAATACACATAGAAACTGAGATCCTTATACATTGAGATAATCCACCAGCTGTGAGTTTAAGAAAATATATAACCTGAGAGTCACAGTAGATGTATGAGAGCTGGAAAACACTGCAAATTGAATCTGATTGGCATCGAAGCAGTGCCTGGCTGTATCTGCATGGTCTTTAGCAAGAAGGTAAGAGCACACTCTATCAGCAATCTGAGCTGGCTGGATATGCCTAGTTCCACCCTGAAAACCTCGCTAGGTATGTGCATCATGCTGAACTCAGCCCACCAACCTTTCCCAGCAATTGGCTGAGAATGGCAAAGTGATGGCACCCCAGGTAGAACCCAAAGTGGTATAAACCCTGCAAAACGTGATCTGGTTTTCTGGGCAGCCAGCTCAGCTATGGCACAACCTTGGCACTGCTTAAATAATCTGCCCATCGGTAATGGAGAGGTGATTTCAAGGAGTGACCCTTGATGGTATGGAGAAACCGATGCAATGCCTGTTGGCGTGGTGGAGAGTATCACGGGTCTCCTTGAGAAGTTCTGAATCAGGTCCTGACCTGGATAGAGACACTGTTTTCTCATGTGCTAAGTAATTTCCCCAGCCTGTTTGTGTGTGTGAAGGAGAGATAGTAAATTTGTATTTATTGAGATGGAGCCAGACAGCAGGAGTAAAGCAGAACAAGACATGTCAGAGCTGGGATTTATTACTGACACCGTAGACCATTTTCTTTTCATTTTGACCTTAATGTTGTTCTGAGCCTCTGCCAGGCTTTGAGAGCAGAGTCATTCGTGAGTCCACCCCCTGCTTCACACCCTTCATTTTTCTCACTTTGCAGGTTTTGACTGAGCTAATGCTTTCAGGAAAAAAAGACTTATTGATTAGAAAGAAGCCACTTGCAGCATCTGGGCTTTTATTGGTCTCGTTTGTGAGGTGTTTTTAGCTGTTTGGTAGAGGTGCAGGTAGTGTTTGTTCTAACACATTTAGTAAGTTCTGCTGGTTCCCTGCTCATGTTTCGCAGAGCTTTCTCACTTTGTCTGCTCTCCTTGTCACCTGTCCAGAGCAATCCTGTTAAGACTGAAGCATGTGACAGGATCACCTCAGCTGCTCTGCACATTATCATTCTCCTCCTCCACATTTTAATTTGCACATTGTCTTTCATTCCAAAATACAAAAATGGCCATCAGCTCTCATCTTCATGTGATTTTTGTTATCACCTAGATTTTATAGCTAAAAACTAGTGGATATCCTGTTAGAATGATCTACAGCAATTTCGTTTGAAGTTCTTCTTTCAACAATAGCAAAGACATCCCACTGTGACAAGTCAAGTCCAGTACTCAAGTACTGTGCCATAATTCCTGCACATGACCAGAATGCTAATGTTTGTTACTTAGAAGTGTCATAGTTCAAAGTTAGCTCAGTTATCTGTAAAAATCAGCACTGATAGGAGACATTTTTGCAATCAGGTAAAGAAAGGTTGTGATAGACTGGGTTGTCCCTGCAACTGCTTGCGAGTTGGGTTGTGTACGGAAATGCGCAGCACATCTGGGACTGCAGTAAGCCTCTAAAAACCTGACTTAGGGTGTCTCTGTGTAGTGGATTCCTGCGGACCCTGGGCTGTGCAAGCCTGCTGGCTGAGAAACCCAAGGTGCGTTAGCTTGGGCTCAGCACTCTGCTGAGACGATCCCACAGTTTTTGGTCAGGGTCAAGCATGATGAAAGCATGAATGTCATGCCTGCTCAGGGGTTGCGATGAGCTCACCTCTGATCCCATCAGTCAAAGAAATACTGCGTAATACAAAAAAAAAAATTCATAACAATTAACTATGCTCATATTTTTGTATGTTCAAGTATGTAATGGTGATGTTTAGTACTGTTTGGTTTTTTTTTTTTTTGTAGTGTTCTCCAGAATACTTAAAACATATTGAATAAGGATTATTATAATAATATTAGTAGTCCTACAAAGGCCTGTGAAAACTGAACTGAAACTCCCCAGAGTTTTCCGTGCTGCCTTCAGAGGCATGTACGTGGAGGAGTAATAGCCAAGAGAGATCACTGCTTAGCCAATGTTGCCACCTCAGTGCCTCTCTCCTGCGTGGCTCACCTCGTGGCTCCTCTTTCCATTTCCTTTGACTCCTCACGGTATGATCCATCAGGCAAGTTATGTGCCTGTCCCTTGTGTCGTTTCGGAAATTGGTGACGCTGTGTATCTCAGATCAAGGCTGTGAGCTGCTCCACGTATTCCTAACGACTCCATTTGAGCTGCTTTTCTGGAACTTGCAAAGAGTTTAATTCCATCTCACCTTTGACATCCCTGGAGTGCCTTGTCCAGAAGCTCCAGCAGATATTTTGGTGTCCTTTTGTTAAAATAGATAAACCACTAATCATCAGTTCCTAGTAGATTGTGCGTCTGGGAAGCTGTGTATGTAGTCGGGGTTGCAGCACCTACAGAAGACTCTTGACTCAAAGAGGTTGAAGTGTAAAGAGAAAACAGAGGTGTCTACAGGGGTGGTCAGTTTGAGGCTTCTGGTTTTCTCCTGGTACTATGGGAGATAGTCACAGAGCCAGACCAATGTACTGATGATACTTTCAATCTAGTTTTTCACCTACAGACACAAAGCAAAATCTCTCAAAAGTGGTTTCTTTATTGTATGGCTTGCAAATGACGCAAATGTTTTTGAAATCACAACTATCAGATCTGAGTGCAGTGAGAACGCCAGAAAAGGACCAAATGATTAAAACAGGAGCTGTTGTGGTTACCACAGTCCATTGACTCTGTAAATTGTGTCCCAGCTAAAGAATTGATATTGCTTAGGAGATTGAGATAGTCTCTGAAGTGACTTTCAAATAATGTTAGTGACCTGCTAACCCATGTTAGCGCATTTCTTTGAACTCTGCAAGTCTGCTAATCTTGCTAATACAAATAGGAACTTGCAGCTTAACATTTCCCAGTTGCTTGAGTAACAAGCAGTGGGCTTCAGCAGTTAGCTCCCCTGGAGCCTACCACATTCCTACGGGGTCCCGGTGTTAAGCCTCAACAGTTGCTAATATGAGAACTTTGTGTGACAAAAAGGAACTGTACTACTTTTACTTTCTTAGCAAGAGGAATCCAGAAACTGTATTATTCCCTCTAACTTTTTTTTTCTGTGGAGATACGAAAGCAAGTGCAAATAAGCAAGTGCAGCAAGGAATAAAAAAGGAAAAAGAGTCACCTTAGAAAATAAGCATCCACTAGTCCTCAAGCTAAAAAGCAGCAGGAAATATTGGGAAAATAACTCTAAGATGTCCAGATTTATCAAGGCACTTACCTGCACAGCATGCAGAAAACAAACCTCTGCATCTGTCAGTCTGTGGGTGTGGGTGCTCGTGCGGGTGTATGTGTTTGTGTAGGAAGAGAAAACACACCTTAAGGAATTGTAAATAATAATGTTATCTGTAGGTACTGAAAACAGAGGAGTGAGAGATAAACAGATGTCTTTTTTAAGGAAGGCTGCTGCATGCTTGGACATTTAATGACAGTGTGCACATTGGAATGCTGGATGCAGAGCTTCTTCAGAAAATATGAAGGAGTTACCTGTTATTTTCTAGTAGAAGTTCGGAACTGCATTGTGCCTTAGCGTGGATGTTCCCCTCCAAATCAGTTACTTCTATTCAGAACGCTAAATCCTTCAGATTACTTATTTTAATGACTTAAGTAGCTGTTTTGCTCAGTTTGTGATGTGGACCCATGTGAAGTCCCTGGTCAAAACAAACCTGCTAGATTATTATAAGTAAAAACATCACAGGGAGAAAAAAAATAGGGCGTCTTTTTGATTAAAAGGAAGCAATTTTAGTTATATATTTTTGATTATAAGGGAAGCGATTTGCAGAATAACAAAATAAAGAAATGACTGCTCTTTTCCTGAAAGAATGTGTTCTCACCCTCCTGGGCTGGAGCAGTTGTCATTTTTCTGGTAGGTAAGAAGTGCTTGGCTGTCACAAGAAGTCTTCTGCCCGTAGGTCCCGTTGTACTTTGCATACAGTCATTCATTACAGCTCCCAAGGCATCTGCCAAATATTCGGTTCCTCTTTTACAGATAGAGGAACTGTGGCACAGTGAAGCAGTGTGAGTTGATAAATCCAAATCATGTGTCCTGCTTAATATCTTAACCACTGGAAATGCTCTGCCAAGAGTGGCCATCAGAGTTATCTCTTCAGAAAAAGAGATTTCTATATATAAAAAATGAATAAATTGATGAAGAAACCCAGACGTGGATGCAGCTGCAGAGAAGTGGGGAGGAGCTGCGCAGCAGCGTGAGCTTCCCGGTGCTGTAGGTTCAGGATCGCAGAAGGGCCCCCAGAGATGCCAGTGGTGTGAGGCAGTGGCGCTTGGACACCCTGTCCACTCTTTTACATTGGCTCTTATAAGATGTGAGCCTAACAAGTTCCTCAGTCATCCAAAAAGACAGAAAACACGCATCTCAGACCCTCCCTACAAAGCCTGACAGTGCAGTAGAACAAAAATCCAAAGTATGTTTTCTGAGTTTCCCCCTTTTTTTTATTTTTCTGCACATGAACTTTACGGATGTAAAGATGATCAGACTTCTACAAATAGGGCAAAACACTGTTTTTTTTTCCCTTTATGATCATCAGAAAGTGGCACTTTTCCTGTTTTACAAAGCAGGGAACAGGGCAGAGGCTAAATAACGTGTCTGGGGTGAGAAAGCAGGTTTGTTGGAAAACAGAGACTGGGGTCACGCTTTCCATTTTAGAGGCAAAACCTCTTTCTCCTCCAAATGTTTTGTGAAAGCTTGGGCCTCTTGTTCTTTCCTGAGTGAATAACAAAAGCAGCCTATGCAGTTCAGAGCACTCCAACCCCAAAGTCTCCAGTAACACTGTAGTCAGTGGTCTCTTGCAGTAGACACACGTCGGGCGGGCGGTTTGTCCCGTCGGTGTCACTGGGGCAAGCAACACGCTTCAGTGTGTCCACAGCTTCAGTAGGTCGGACAAAAACGTGCGGACCCACACAGCGCTGGCTCCAGATGAGAGAGAGAAATGAAAGGGTGACGCTGCAGGGAGCGTTTCTGCAGATAACAGTATCTGTCAAAGCCGATTGATACCTGAAGTCTGGCTCGGTTTAATTATTCTGCAGCCATCAGACGGATATTGCTAGGTAGTGAGTCTTGCTGGAAAGCAGCACCTTTTGAAAGATATCAAAAGGTGCTTGTAGACTTGTGTACAAATGTAGATAACGTGTGTTTTGGATCTTTTAACAAACCCTCTTCTTGGTGCCTTTGCATGCAGAATTTAGGTGAGGTGTTCCTAGTTTTCAGAGGTTGTGCCACAGCCGAAGGCATGATTGCAGCAGCAGCGGGGCTGCCTGGTTTTAGGTGCTTTTAGGAAGTAGGCTGGGAGCAGTAATAGCAAAGCGCAGCGGCATCGGCTGGCAGAGCTGGTTAGGGACTTCTGGGATTCACGCAGGTTGCGGGCTTGTGCTAGCAGTCACCACATCTTCCCTGCGTCGTGCCGTGGTCAGCATGTGGGGCTCCCCGCGCGGCGTGTAGACCAACGCCGCTGCTCCGTGGGGCTTTGTCTTGCGTAGGGAGCTCCCGCATTGCTTGGGAACTTTGGAGAACAATGTGCTGCAGGGGCCTTTGGAAAAATAATGATGCTTCAGAAGTGAGAGGAGGTTTGGATAGATTTCCCTGCCTGTGCTGGAGATTGTCCCCTCCTCTGGACAGCACTAAATCTTTCCTGCCAGGGATAACTAGTCCTCGGGGCTCGTTGCAATGCTTCAGAAGAGAAAAACGTTTTGCCTTTGGAGTGGATAAAATTACAGCGGGCGGCAGGAGCTTTCAAAACATTTTTGAGAAAAGCATCCCCTTGGGTCCCTCTCAAGGCCTTCACCTGCAAAGGACACAAGGCAGCATGTGGTACTCAATACGCCTCAGTCCTTTTCCCAGGGAACCAGGCGGTGAGGCTCGGTGGTGATGCAGACCTCCAGAGCTGCAGCTTGAAGGAGTCAATGTTTGAAGGGAAAAGGAAGAGGAAGGGTTTTTGTCTGGTTTTCCTTTTCACTCCGTAAGCCAGGGAATTTCTCAGAGACCAACAAGGAAATCTCTGTGTTGGTCCCATTCAAAAATGCTGTCTTTTGGCCAAGCATCAGCTTTGTGAGCATCACATTAAGCTAACACGGTGAATAGATTTTTCTAAAGAGAGGAGTGCTTTGCTACAGTGTTGTCTTTACTAATGTGTATTCTTCTGCTTTCCATCAAACAGTCAATGAAGGCTCAGGTGAAACCAGTCAGAAAGAGACATCGACCTGTGACATTTGCCAGTTTGGGGCAGAGTGTGACGAAGATGCAGAGGATGTTTGGTATAGTAACTTGGTCTACTCTTCTATTTTAATGAATGTTGTATTATTGAAATATACTGTGATTTAGAAAGCATTTAAAATATTAGATATTCAATTTTCTGCACCCAGAGATTCATCAGACAGTGACTGAGGTGGTTATTACTCTGCAAAAATGTATAAAACAGACTGATTTATAATTTTGAAACATGCACAATTTAGAAAAAGTCCAGAAACACAGTTATCCATTTTTTTGCCGTTACAACTTATGTTACTCCATCTGGGGTTTTACAGCTTTATTCTTTAATAAAAATAGAATTTGGAAAACTAATTGACCTACAGCTTTTCCAGTTAAAAAGTATCATTAATATTACCGTCATGTTAAGTCATGTGTGGCATTAGAAATGTTGGGAAATATGTCTCACTTTTTCCTAGTTGCTGGAGTCTAAGACCTAACTCTTAAATGTTTGAAATAAATAGAGCATACATTCAGACATTTTCTTAATGGAAATTTATTTTTTATTTTTAAAAAGAGGTTTTAAAAATACTCAGGTTTTTTGTTTGTTTGTTTTAACTCACATAAGCTGAAGGAAAATAATGCTGTCTACTCAGAATTATTTTTTTTTTTAGTTTTTCAATTTGCCTAGATACTGTGCAAACATTTCATAGTAAGTCAACCTTAAACTAATCATTTCATCGTGATTTTGGAACAGCCAGTAGATCAAAAAAACAGCTATTCACAGAGCTGTACTTCTAACACTGCCTTAATGCCAGGCCTCGTATTTCTATCTAAGTAATTAATACAAATTTAGAGAGACAACAAAATAATCATGCAAATGTTAGAGCTGTTGGTCTGAATGATGCTTCTGTAGCTGAGGGCTGCCGGTGGTTAAAGGATGGATACAGAAAGTGGGCAGTGAGATATCAGTAAGGCAATATTGCTTGAAGTTTAACTTGGACAGTAGGAATGGAGTGGAGGGCACTGAGTGCATGAATGAATGAATGAATGAATGAATTGTGAACATGATAATTGGGACCAGTGTTGGGCAGCTGACCTCATCCAGGCAGGGCATCCATGCAGTATTGGTCAGGCATGAAATTATAAACATTTCTGCTATTCAGTGAAGAAGCTTAGGAATATAGTGATCCATTTGTGCTCGTTTTGGCTTGGTCTTGCTAAGCTTCTAATAACCTCTGGGTCTAGTCTTTAAAAAGTACCAAGCAAACAAGCCACAGAAGTCTAGCTCTGTCTCCAATCATCAAAAGAAATTGTGGTGTTGAGTAACGGGAACAAGCTGCATCTTGGTTATAGGTTTGCAATAATGCAATGAGATTTGCGTGGAAGAAATTGCTTAATTTTGACTTTGTTTAAGGTAATTACCTCTGGTGTCAGGATTTTCATTGTCTTCATGATCAGTTATCCTTGAGGGTTTTGGTGATGCGGTGTTGAAACAAAACCATGGTAAAATTAATATATCAAAATCCACAGTCTAGTGCTCATGTTTTCATAATTAAGTGCGCTTTCAAGTTGGAAGGCAGCAGAAGAGAGGGGCAAGGAATAAAATTAGCTACCAGATAACATTATTAATCACAAGCACTGTGTAGTAGTGTTTATTCTTTTCCAGAAATAGCTTGATAAAAGAGCCAGATCCAACTTACCCAGTAACGTTCCCACTGCAGCTTCTGCAACTAATTCTCCCCTTTGAAACAGCCTGGCTTACACAGAGCAGCGGAATAACTGCAGGAGCTGAAGTTCTCAATCTTTATTGACAGGCGGTCGTTCTGCAGGGGAAGACACTTCTCGGGGCGGGAAGCAGGGAAGGGCATTTGCAGGGAAGATGTTAAAAGGCAGTAAAGCAGATTTCCAGCCAGGAGTAAAAAGACCATGCAAAGCCTGTTAAAGGTCTGCTTTGAAGTAAACAACTTCATATGCTGTAACAGAGCTCTGCTTTCCTGTCCCTGCCCCTTGATTAGTCGTGGATAAACGTCTTTCTAAAAAATGAGCCTTCTGGGTGTTAGTTCTTTGTTATTCTTATTTCTGGAATAAAAGCAGACAATGTATGGGGAACCTAGATCCCTCTTTCAAATGTACATTAATTGAATTTGCATGTTTGGCACCAGATAGTTATATCCTGATGTGCTTCCCCCCTCTCCCTGCAAAGATTCGGAGTGCAGAAAATGCCCTTAGATTAAATGGGAAACGAAATGCCAGTTTATTATTCAATCGATGCTTTTACACGTGTCTACTTTCAGATGTAAGCAGGGCTCCTCTGGTTATCTCAGCCGACCGATGAGGTTTCTAAAAGTCCAAACAAGGCCAAGGGTTCCCGGCGGCCCCGGGAGCTGCTGTTCCAGGGTGAGGAGCCCAGCACTAGCGGTGTTCCCCATCCATCAGGGGGGTGCAGGATCTGTGCCCTGTCCACTGTAGGTAAGGAGGACACAAGCTGGCAGCAGACCCAGACCTCTGAGAGCTGGAGATGCAAGGCTGGCTGTTTGCCTAATATTTCTAGGGTGTCGGAGTAGATCAGAGGAGAGAGCACAGGTGTGATAGCAGATGTGGTTGGGCTGCTGATGATTTAAAGTGACAATTAACATTATTCTGCATTGCCACAGTCTGCTATTTTGCAGTCCCTTGTCTCTGGTTTAACTCTTTTTTTTTGTTGTAATTCATTGCCAATTGTCACTTGACTGAGTTGTGCTATTGTAGTGTGTCACCATTATTTTTAAATCGTTTTATTTGCTTAAAACTGATCTGTTAATGGCTAGACTCCTGGGATTTTGATAGGGGTTTTGCCACATAAAAGACAACTCGAAGGGCTGAGATACGTGTGCGAACGTTTTCTGGAAAGTACGAAGGAAAGGCAGAAAAGAACCGGCTGTAATAACAGGTTTTCTGAGGCATGGTAAAGCACACGTATATTATTATCCTATTCTGCAGTCTAATATCACGAAAGCGAATGCAATTTGGCATTCCATTAGTGAATCTCTTTCTCTGGGTTAAAAACAAAGACTGTTCAGTTGAAAGTCTTTAACATCTTGCTACTTTAATATGTGAAAGCTTCTTGTCACTAAGAAGATCGTGTATTACTGGCATTATTCCCACCTTTAATGCATTTTGCACCAGTGAGCTTCATGAATATTTAAAGCAGGGCAGTGGCTATGCTCTTTAGCACTGGATTGCAATCTATTGGTAAATCAGACATTTGGTGTTGCTTACTTTGGGTTTTATTTCTGGGCTGCCTAAGGAATAATTGATTTTGTAAGACAGGGCTACTCAACATAACACCCCGAGAGATATACTTAAAAGGAAATGAAGAATGAAGCGTAACGTTCTGAACAGTGGTATGTTTCTAAGATCTTCCAAAAAGCATCCGTGAAATACTCACTCACTGTATATAAATAGTACTCACCAAATGGAGTGCCTGCTCATCTGCTAAAGTGGCTTAGTGTCAGTACATAACCACGTCAAAAACCTAGGTTCCAGTATCAATCTCCTCCTTAGGAGCCACTGAGGAAATAAGAGCACTCTCTACACTGGGCAAGCCATAGTTTGGATGGATATTGGGCAGCTATTTCAGAGGTCCATGATGTGTCCAAGTAAGTGGAGGGAAATAAATAGCAAAACTCCTTCCATTGAATTTCCTTTTGGAAGACACAGAGAAGAGAGGACAGGAGTGTTTTCTTAAAGCAAGATTAAAGCTTGCAAACCTCTGACTTGTTGAGTTAATCAAAATCAGAATGATGAATTGGGGTTAAATATGCGTGCTTTTCCTTTGAATTTCAATATCAGAAGGTCAGCCAGCAGCAGAGACTCAAAGTGCAGGATTGCTCAGAATGAGATGCAGCTTGCTAGCTGTAAGAGAGACACAGAGATGCCTAATGTGCTTGGGAGAGAGTGCTTTCCCTGCAGCCTGGCAGCATCCAAGGAAGCCATCTCCACAGATTGCTCCTCTGCCTTCCCCTGGAGGTTGCAGGTGGAGGAGAGGCAGCAGTGCGCCTGGCCACAGGTGCCTGACCTGGAATGGGCCCCGCAAGGCTTTGCACCATGGCACGCTCAGTGCCTAGGCCAGTGGAAGGACGTCCCTCACATCCCACTTCCTCCACCCTCGGATCAGGGAGGGCAGCAGTTTCCCTGAAGAGTTTGGTGCCCAGCCCAGAAAGGCAGAAATGGTGGCAGCCTTCCTGAGGTGCTGGGCGTGATGGAGGAAGGGCCGTGCGTCTCCTGCGTGGCATACAGCTAGGTGGTATTCCCAAGTGAGGTGGTGAAGTTGCAGCACGTCCCTCGCGTCCTGCCCTTCTTTCCGCATAGCTGAGACAGTGGACTCCACTTACCCACGGCAAACCAACGTGCAAGATGTATTGAGAAGATGAACTGTGCCAGTCTTTTGTTTCATATTTTACTGCTAATCGCTGATACGTATATTTTGGGTGAATGCTCCTGTACGGCAGGCAGGCAATCCACAACACGTGCGGGTGGTGATGCTGCGTTCTCATGCAAGTAGGCTGCACTGTACGTGGAAGATATCTGTGCAAATCATGCAGCTGCCATCAGCCACTACCCCTGCAATCAATATTGCTCCAGCAATCAATATTTATCTTTATTATAGTGTAGAGAGAAAACACATAGAAGAAACAAACGATTTTGCCAGCTTCTCAATCCACCCAGCAATTAGGTCAGTCAGCTTTGGGTCCCTTCCCCCTTCCGTCAGTTGCTCTCGATGACAGCATCTGCAAACAAGATGCTGTACTACTATCAGTACTAAAAGGTAGTTTGAAAGCTGACATACATTACACGGGTATTGGCTGCTTCATGTTCAGCAGTGTGTATAATAACTGTGTGTGACCTACTTGTTCCAGATGCAGAAACAACGAGCTACTTTAACATCTGCAGTGTCCCGTGCATTATACAGTAGCTATATGGCAGTTTCCTGCTGCTTGCCTCTCTCTTCGGGAGAAAAAGTAGATCTTAAAACATAGTCACTGGACTCATGGTTCAAATAAATACACAAATGGAATTAAATAATTAAAATCCGCAATCTTGCAAAGGCTAAGATTTCGACTTAACTTGAGATCATACTTAAGGCGCAAAATACAGCTGCTGCTGCATAGATCTTCACGGGGAGCACGGTAGTCAGGTCTAATAACAGAGGGAGGTAAAGGAACTGCAGCATGCCATCTCTGCATTGCACAACAGGAGACGACCAAGCTGCTTACACCCTCGTAAGATCTTAGCCCTGGCCTAATAGCAGAGCTGCCTCCGCTGCCTGCCGCAATTCCTATCAGGTTCCTTGCTGGCAAGTTGCTGAGGTATTGTAGGTGTCTTTCAGCAGTTTAAACTTAAAGCTAGCCCAGGCTAGTGCCCAACCATATCCAGGGAAAGATCCCCACTGGCTTTAAAAGGGCCTTAGATCTAGACATGATTTTCTCCTTTCTCAGAGATGAATCCACAGAAAGAGCAAGGGGAGATACGGGAACAAGAAGTTATATTTATCTTCAGAGAGCATTTCTCTAAAAGCAGCTTATGGTCCAGTCTTTTTTGAGGGGTAGGAGGCAGGAAGGAGCACATTGTATTTCTAAGTTGAATGCACTAGTGGCTTGACCAGAAAGAAGTAATGCTTGGAAAAATGACGGCTTGTTTGGACATCTGCTGAAATTGTTTTACTCTGCATACATTTTATTTGGTTTTAGTCAAAATCAGCTATTTTTCCCAGTCAGATAAGTTTCAGAAAATCAGCTTACCATCTTTGCATCCTTTATCTGGTGCCAAAGTATCCTATTTAATTTGGAAGTGAGACTTTGGTTCCTAACTCCCGTAGGTTGGTACTTTGGGGAATTTGACCTTTCCATCCACTGAGTGACCACAATCCTTCAGAGGCTTATGTTCATTTGACAAACTCCTGCCTTTTCAGATTCTCAGGATTTATCTTCTTAATAACATTCTTTTATGAAAAAAAAAAAAACAAAAAAAGCAAAACAAACAAAAAAAACCCTGGTTTTTGTTTTAACATAGGCCAAAATTGTCTAGAGTTACTTATACTTCATAGTGTTTTATTACCGATACACTTTGGAACACTCTGGTAAATAATTCAGCCTACCCAAATAAATGGACTGTATTTTTTCTATGCATCAAGGAAGTCTGTCATATAGACTATATATCACAGCTCTAAATGTTCTCAGATAAATGCAAAACCACATTGTGTTCCATCTGTACTGTTCACCCAAGTAGGTCTTTCAGGGACCCTATAAGATACATACATTTTTTATCTTTTGCAATTACAGCAAAGCTTACCATGTGCCCAGGGGATAATGCTCAATGCAGTCGTAAAGCTTGTAGATTTTTAGCCTTGTGCTCCTCCTTTCAGATGCTGGTCCAGGCTTCGTTTTCAGTTTCAGAGGGTGAACTTCCAGCTTGTGGAAGTCAGTGATGGTTATTCCACCGACTTCAGTGAGACGAACGTTCTGTCCCAGTATCATAAACATGGAGTAATTTCTTGGTAGCCAGTGGAGCCTTTCGCTGGCAGAAGAGAGAACGGACTCTGTACACAGTCGTTCACAGAGTGCAAACTTGGTAATTGTGATGATAAAAGCAGAATTTGGCTTACTGACTGCTTCAATTGCTTCGGAGGAAATACTGATTTGTGAAAAGACAAAAATAGCTTCTGAGATTTTTTTGTTTTGTTTTCTTGTCTTATCATCTTGCCGTGCTCCTGTTGTAGTAGCAAGACACAAATTCTTCTGGAATTTAAGAGGGAAATAGCTTATAAGACATATAGAGCTGTCACTTGTCTTTACAATGATTAGTCTTTTCAATTTAAAAAAAAACAAGCCGCGATAATTTTAGGAGCGTTGCTCAAAATAGCCAGGTTTTCCTGTCAGGTTTACGTGGCCAAGGTGCCCGCCACGGCGGTCATGTGGACAGGAGACGCGGAGGTAGCAGAGGGGCGGGTGGCCACGGCAGGGAATGCTGCGAAAGGACAGAGGGCTGTGGAAGGAGGGAGAAAATCTAAAGCTGCCTTCCAGCCGGTCTGCTTTGCTGTTTACTGGAGAGCACGGAGGAGCCACCATGGGCTTTGGAGGCCCTACCCGCACGTGCTCTGCCTGCCGTGGCGGCCGGACCTCCGCAGCCAGCGCGCTGCAGGCGGTGAGCACTACGTGGGGAGGCACTGGGGGCGCGGGGCGGCAGCTCCGCGGGCACCCAGGCTTTGGCTGTGGGCTGCGTGAAGGCCGATCCGTGTGTGCTACGAGGGTGCCTCAGAAAGCCACAGCGTCTCTCTGCGTTTTCATTTCGCGCAGATCAGCGCGGAGCCTACATGGCGATGTGGCAGAGAGCAGCCATTTTATGTGCCCCCTTTAACAGGGGAGGTAATGAACCTGGGGGGTTTTTCTTCACTTTTCTCCCACAAGCTGTGACTGCATCTTTCAGTCCTTGGTAGGAAAATGTAGCAACTTTCTGAGCACAGACCTTTATTTGTGCTTGAAGGAACGGTTTTGGCAGTCTGTTTTGTGCTCTGAGCGTAACACAGGGTGTCGTGCAGCCCGTACCCGGCCCTGCTGCTTTGTGTGAGGCACACAAAAGGGTCCCATTTGGCCTTGCAGAGCTCTGCGCGGGTGCTCCCGGTCGAAGCCACCATCCGGTTGTGCAACCCCAAGTCTGGGAGACCCTGGGCTCACCAGATAGCAAGAGAGCACAGAAGGGATAAGATGATAATGCACATCAAATATTAATGTGCATCGACACATAATCGCCTGTGTACATCAGAGCATTACCGCATGAAAGAACAAGTGCAGAGACCTGGGAGAGCAATGCATTTTTGCACCTTTTTCTTTTTTCCTGTTTACTGTCCCCTTTTTTGTTATTTAAAAGTAAGCTTTCTTCGCTCCCCAGCCCCACATTTAGCCAGAGCCATACCCTGGTAGTAAACTGCACGGTGCCTTCGTGATGACCTATTTAGTCTCAATAAAAAGCCGATTGGCCTAATGTGCAATCAAGAAAGGAGTGACATTTATTGCTTCAGTTTTATGATGCTGTGAACTGAGCAAGATTTGGAGCCTTACAGTGCCTTCAGGGGGCAGGAGATCACTAGCAATGAATTGTATTTATACCTTTTCCAATTTCCTACTAGCATTTTAGCAATAAATAGGCTGTGTTGTTATTGGGTTTTATGTAAGTATGTTTACGAAAGCAGGGATGCAACTTTGTAGTTCAGAATTACACGTGTCGGCTAAATAGATCAGCAGAGAGAATAACTATGTAAAGCACTGGGAAAGCACTTTCCAATTTATTATCAAATGTCTTAATAGAATGCTTCGTCTCTTCCATCCCACTTTATGTTAGCTATTAAATTAAAACTACATCCGTTGCAGAAGGTCGGCGACTCCTTCACATGCCCATGTTGGAACATCAAGGCCACAATGTGTTCACACATCCAAGCCATTAAAAATACATCCCATGCATTAAATATCAGCCCGGCGGAAACTCAATGTAAGCTGAAGCGCAAGGCTGACCTCGGGGTGGCAGGTGTCCCTTCCCCCCAGCAGCCGTCCCCTGCCCCATTCCTCAGGGAACCCACCGCGACGCTGGTCCTTTCCCACGTGCTCTTGCAGGATGCAGGCGGTTCTCTAGAAAGCAAATTGCAGCTGAAAGCCTGTGTGGGTGTGCCCAGACGTGAAGACTTAATTGCTGTCTCTCGGTCTGCCCGTTTTGTAACGAAGCCCTCCCACACTGAGGTGCTCCTGGGACACGTGTCCCTTTGGGAGGTGCAGGTGGGTGTCACTGATCTGTGTCCCACACCTGAAGAGGGTTACTTCTACAGCAGCTTTTAGCTACAGAAAAAAAAAGTTTCTTAGGAAAAAAGAGAGTTAGTACTGCTCTCTCCTTCTTGCACATGTGAAGCGATTTGCTCAGGGTTGTACAGGTCCCGGTCTCATACCTGTGGGCTGCACCAAGATCTCATTTCACCACCGTATGGGTTGACATGAGGTTATCTTGCATTATTTCCATTTGCACAGGAGGTGCAAAGCCTGGAGGAAAGCCTGGAGTAGCCTCCTAAAATTTCATTAAATAGCTAGACTGGTTTTGTAATTTAAGTCAGCCTACAAAGCCGAGCAGCCTGGAGGACACAGCCAGTTCAGATGGTCCTGCCTCAGGCAGGATCTTCTCAGAAGCAGGAGGCACGTGTCGTTGAGGACACAGAGCAGTTTGTGGTGAGGGTTAGTCTGATTTTGCACGCGTGAAGGAAGTCTTTACAAGGAGCAATTATTTTACTGTGGTTTTTGTCTCACTGGTGATACGAAGGTTGCTCCTAGTCTTGCCTTCCCTACTGGCAGTGGATGTCTCACATGCTGTGTGGGATGGGGCTTGCAACACATGGGCCTTCACTCCTTTAGTCTCTGGTAAATCAGGGTCCACTTCAGAAGTAACTTCTAGTGTCATTAACAAAGCTGTTACGTGGAAGTACAAATCAGAAATTTGCTATTGGTCCCATCCCAGCTGGTACCTTGCTTCCTGGTGAGCAGACGGAGCCTTCCTGCATGGCAGGGTCCGTGCCAGGACCTGCAGCTAGACCACTGTCCCCTGCTTCCCACTGGACCTCGCAGGCCGGGGTGAAACGCTGGGATTCATTGGAACAACTCTCGTTTTTCTGTTGGCTGCAAAACTGGAGCAAACCGTATCAGCAGTTGGAGCACACAGTGATAAAACATTGGTGAAGGACAGCCTCAAATGTTTACAGAGGAAGAGAAATAGTCAGCAAAGCTTTGTTTTAACACAGGCTGCGGAGACATGAAGGACACTAAGTGTAGACAAACCATAAGAACGCATTTATTTTACTCTTCGCGCTTTAAATAAACTTCACATATTAGATATCTGCAGACACTTGAATTGGCAATGGACAGAATTAGAAATTTCTTCTCTAAGTCACACAGTTAGGGTGAGGATTTTTCCATTGCACTTCAAACCCAATCATCAACCTTATAATTCTCTGTTTGGGTTTAAAGTATCCAGTCTAGCAAAGACTTTCGTGCTTAACTTAGTTCCTTGTAAAGAGAAATGATATTTAAAAAAATAAAGTAAAACATTTATTTTGCCCTAAAGGTGTTAGCATACAATTCAATGTGCTGTTGAGGGCACCGGAAACATTGGGAAGCCGGATGAAGGTCATATTATAATTGGTGCTTTGAATTGTAAGTGGGAAACAAAGGTGAAGTTTGTGATGTTTTTTCTCCAGAAGACTTAGTAAAGAAAGTTATGGAAAAAAAAAGAAAGGAGAATTAGGAATCTGCTTGCAGTGTTTGGCCCAGCAGATTAAGGCAGCTGTTTTCATAAGCTGCAGTTACCAGGCTGAAGCCGTGAAAAAAGGTGGAACGTGGGACTAGCTCCTCACCAGGGCAGGCTGGTCCAGCTTGGTGGAGGAGCTGGCGCCCGGATGAAAGGCGCTCACAAAACCTTTTGAAACAACCTTCGTGAGCTGTCATTGTGGCAATTTCAGAGCAAACGTGCTCTGAAAAATGCCTGCGTTTTTTTCAGCATTGCCAGTCACTCCCTGCTCTCCAGCAGCAGCATGGCAGCTGTACAGCGATTACCCTGGCTCCTGGCTCCGTGCTCAAGCTAGGCTTTTTTGCGAATACGTTGCATTTGGTATGCAGGGAAGGGCAGCAATAAATATATTCTCCACTTTAGTGCGTTTTAGCTTGACATATGTCCAGTAAACAACATTTTGGTCTCTTGCAGTCCAGCAAAAAAAAAATCACCTGATTATTCAGCGCTTCCTTCTGTTATGATGCTTTGGGGTCCTTCAAATCATTTTCATTATGTACTACATAATAATAAAACTCTCTATGCAGGATGCTGATAATTCCTTGCATGGTCTCTGTGATTTCTAATTGTTTGAATAACAGTGTGCTATTGAAATGCCTTGCAGAAACATTGCATCACCCTGAGGGAATCAAGCTTTTCTCCTTCTACTGAGGGTGAGGGTAAACATTTGAACAGTTGAAATAGGTAAAATATCCCAGGGAAGCCACTGTGAGATGTAGACATGCTCAGAGCAGAAGCCAGGCTGCAAAGGACAAAAAGGAAAAATAAATAAATAAATACATAACACTGAATGGAAGGCACTCAAAGAAAGCCATGCTTTTTCTCCTCTTGTGATCTTAAAGGAGAAGAGAAGCACCAGCAGACCCAGGAAAGTAATATCACATGCTATTTTTGTGCTGCCATTATAAAATATGTATTGTTTATTGTTCTGCGCTGCAGCTAAAGTTTTTCATCTGCCTCAAAAATAAAGCCAAATTTGTCTTGAAGTAGACATGCAGCATCTCTGTACTTCTAAGCCTTTCAGTGATGGTTTTAAGAGTGCGGTGATAGGATTTCAATCTCCCAGCATGCACAGGCAGGTCTTAAGGTATGATTCATAGAATGAGTTAAAAATTGTGTGTCTGTGTGCATTCCGAATATATGCTATACATACTGTTTTATATGGATGTATGTGTGTCTGCATGATGTTCAGCCTGCCTCAGTTTTGCCTCTTGGCTGGAGCACAGCTTCAGTGCCATCCTCTTGGGCTGTGCTCCATAAACTGCAGAGACCACTGTAGCTCACCTAGGCTTGGCCAAGCTACCAGTAGTCCATATGGACTCAATATTGAGGCCTCCAGGACTTCCGAGTATAATTTACCTCTCTGTAAAATGTGCATAATAGCACCAAATCATTGCTGCTATAGGGCTGTATGAGATTACTGCGAAGCTTAACCGTCTGTCGATGGTCTACTACTGAAATGGAGGTGCGCACAAGCCCCCCAGAGGAATCCAGCTGCTGAGCTGCCCTGAGGAGGACTGCTGTGGTGGTGAGGCTGCTAGCAGAGGTGACCTGTCACTGCTCCCCGGTAAAGGGCTATAGCAGGCGGTGTGTTTTAACAGCGCCCGATGCGCAGCACAGGGATGGTCTGAGCAGCAGAGGTGATAGAGGTGTGTAAGCACGGACCTGTCCGGCCTGGTTAACCGTGCCAGCCCCTGCTCAGAGCTGGTGGAAGTATCTCCACGTGGGGTTGTGTCGAGATGTGTTAAACGTGCCCAAAGCTGCCTGGGTAAATGAGCGCTCCTGCTTGCCTCCTGACACCCAGCTGAACCACGCCACAATGCGTGTTTGAGTATTCAGGCATTATGTAAGCCTGGCTTCGTTTCAGCTCGCCTGCTGGTAATGTCAACAAAAGTGCCCTGTCTACCAAAAAGAAAAGCCTTGCAGGAACCCAAATGATGGAGAAGGCATATGGGAGTGATTGCGGGGCTCTCAGTGCAGGCGTACGCTGCCAGGTTAGCTTTAAATGGCCATTGAATGTCCTGTTTGGAGGGGCAGGGGCTCGGAGAGGAAAGTACTGGTATCTGACCAGAAATTCAAGCTTCTGATCACTGCTTTCTTGTCAGAACAGAGGAGGGTAAGAAATCTCGCTGGTAGAAATACCATAAATGTACAACAACCATGTTTTTATTTATACACTGTTTTATGGCAAAGGGAAGGCTTTGGGCTTTTTTATGCTGCAAAATGTTGTTGTTTTTTTCCTTGTTTTTTTATTTTTGCCTGGAGAAAATATACGACATGTTTAAAATGACTGCAGAATGGAACATCGCTTTCCCTGTAAAATAGTGAGCACTGAGACATGGCTGGATTTCGCACTTGACCAAATTAGCATATGCGCTCAAATATCAGAGCTCTGACTAGTAAAAATAACACTAGATTTGCATTTTCACATTTTTAGCTCCCGCTTCCCTGTCTGTTTGGTTTTATGCCTTTTTTCTTGACTGACAATTCTCTTTGTGGCAGATTTATTGCTGTTCTGCTGTTTGGACCCTGTAATCAACTAGACACTTGGCTGAAGACGTTAGTCATTTCATTAAGTACTTTTTGCAGATATCTCAGACACAATTTTCTGTTGCTCTGGTTCCAAAAAGCAAACGACCCATGGCTAGCAAAGTCTGAATATGAATCTTTAATAAACAGAGGTAGTACCAACAATGCTCTCAGGTTTGCAAACTACGGCAGGCTAATTAAAATACGTTGTATAGGGAAGAGCTGCCATTGCCATCTCGCTCTGACAAAAACGTTCCTGCATCTGTTCCTAGTAAAACCACTCCTTTAGAAGCATTGCTACATTTATCCTGCACACTTCCTATCAAGCTACATATGAAACCTTCCTCATGCTACATACAGATACTGTGTAGTAATTTTTTTAAAATTATTTTTCAGTAGTGCATTGCTGAAAACAAAGACTGAATAGTTGTCTTAGGAGCAGAGATAAAGTGTGGAGTAGGGTTCTTTTTATCATCACTGTGTCACTAATGATTATGCTATATTCATGAGCTAAGGAAATATAATTATAGCATTCTCCTACATTTTATGGGCGAAAAACCGTTCTCTCTTTCTGTTGAGACACCTCCTTAAAATGCTGTTCCCCCCCTCCAGGGACAGTCCTTCTTAGCCGTGAATCCTCTCTTCAGTGGCATTCTCTCTGCGGGCAAAGACGCTCTTTGTGCTCAGGGAACAGCACCAGATGTTATTTGCAGAAGAGTGGGGAGTTAGGAGACCACGCACTCACTGGTATACACACCCTTGGCCGGTTTACTGACCCCATTAATTTTTACAGAGACCAATTCAGTAGAACACCAAGCTGGCAGCTCCAGCTTGGCCCAGCACCATTGCCATTGCTTCTGGGATGCAGGTGTCACTGAGACCTGGGCAGTTTTTTTCTCATGGTCCAGATCTGGATAGGAAATAGCTGCATGTCTACGCCCTTCCCTCGTGTCCCTGGGAAGGGGAGAAGCGTGCCCATCAGCATCTGACCAGCCACAGGCTCTGTGCAGATCTCATGCCCTCCCATGGCCAGCCTAATGGGTTTCTCCACCACTGTAGCCAGTACCTCTCTGCAGAGGCCTTCCAGTTCTGCCTTGATGTGATGTTCTCATCAGAGGGTCTAGCAATGTCACAGAGCTGTGCCACAAGATGTGCCATGGGCAGTTAGCTCAAAATACCCTGAGGAGGTGCCTAGGTTTGCCAGCTGGACAGTTTTCTTAGTTTGTTTTGGTTTTATGCTTTCGTGATCAGCGAAATAACTAAGTGGATTGTGGGATGTTTGGCTCCTCCAAGATTTTAATCATATGAAATGGAATGGAATAAAGCATATAAAAGAAACTGAATTCACCAGAGACTATTATAACGACCTGGAAGAATAAATGTAAGAAAGTGAGCCTTGTTTAATGATTGTTTACGGTGACAGCCCAAATTTTAATCAATTAGCATGTGAGCCCCATTACTCGCAGGATGCAATGGGCCTGTGGGACAGCATTCAGTATTGTTTCCTTTCTCAGGGGAGTTGCGGAGTATTGGCTGACATCTTAGAAGCACTCATTCCTCACAGATGCTTTTAAAGCTGCTTTTTTTTCTGCAGATAGCATGGCTAAACCTCACACATATATTTGGTGTATGCTCTTGGGTACGATTTCATCCTGTGACCCTTAGGAGACCTCATTAACCTTCTCGCAGCTTCTTGAGCCCGAGGAAAGAACAGTCAGCCTTCGTACTGCCAAGCTTTCTTCAGCGCTACACTTAGGAATACAGAAACCAAATAGATTTATTGATATAACTATAATCGGAAGTCATAGCCAGGACGATAAAATGGTTAGATGACCAAATTACTTAAAATCGGAGACGTAGTAAAGTGCCTCAGGGAGCGGGAAGCTGCTCGGTTGGCACGGCCGTGCTGCCAGCCTTGCTGCCAGCTGGGGAGGACCACGGAGGGGCCCTGAGACGGCTGTGCTGCAGGGTCTGAAGGACTGAGCACAGTCTCACCTGGACTGGCACCTCGTGTGTGCACTGGGGTCCAAGCAGGGGCGTCACAGCTTGGTTCTCCTTGCTCAACAGGAGACAGTCCCACCTCTGCATTTCATCATGCTTCAAGAAGCGAAGGCATCTTTGCCTACAGCCGCAGGATTTCGTTACATGGAATGCGCTAAGTGCCACTCATTTTGTATTTATTCTGTAAGTGATGGATCCTGCTCAAGGATGATGTGTGCTCCATGGCTGTGTGTGCCTGGACGCGCACGTGTGCAGTAAACGCCTCACCTTCTTCTCTGTAATTTAGTCTTCTCGACTTCCTGGGCATGGTTGAAATGGCAGCCTGCTTGTTCCTCTAGTTTGAAAAAAACGTGTTTTAATATACCGTCATTTTCCTTGATAAGATGAACACTATAAATTAAACAGAGTCAGCAACCCAGTACATTAATCTTACTCATGAAATCCTACCTTTAGCTTTTCCTGACATATATTTAATGTTGACTTAATTGTGCAGCCTTAAAATAGGATTTGTGTATACAAGTACAGAAGGAGTAAGAAGCTACAGATGCAAGCCAGATGCTGTCCTCTAAAAGCTGTGCAAGAGGTGGGTGACACACAGACCGTTGCAATCAGGAGGTCCTGGTGACAAGTTTATTGCAGTTTATTTTTCACCACCTATCTAGTCAACCCCAAAGAGAAGGCTTCGTGCAGGAGTTCCCATAAGACTTGAGCACATAGCGTCGTGCAGAGGTTGTCCATTCTGCTGTCCCTCACACACAAGCAACCTGCCATCTGCACAAGTAGCACACGTTCATCCTGCTCGTACGGTGTGGCGTGCAGCGGTAGGGTTCCTGCTGGGAAGGAAAGGTTGGTCTCGCAATTAAGATTAGAGGTTTAGAAAATCTTTGTTTTCTTCTCACTTTTACTGAGAGAGGTCAGAAAAGTCATTTTGGAACTTTTTTTCTGGAAGGTATCAAAAGATGCAAACAAATGCCTAATGAGCTCTGAAATGGTCTTTGAAATCAGTGAGAGAGATGTCTCTGAGATTTCAGAAATCCCACACAAAATGTTTGCATGCATCTTTAAGCATCTAAACACCTCTAAAAAGGCATCTCTTAAGTGACTAACTCTAAGCATAGGTTTGTACATCCCCTAGGTGTTTTCTAAATTCCATCCCAAGTTGCTTAGATTTCCCCTGAAGAGTACCCTTTTGTTTTAATTTTCTCATTGACTTAATTTTCTCTTGACTCAAGACATAATATATATTAACCTACGCTCATTTTTTGTAGCAAGGTGTTGAGAATTAAAGCTGTTTCTGAGCTGGTTTATTACAAAAAAAGGAGCATATGGCTGATTGTGTCCCATCTGAAATGCAAATGGTAGAGCTACGTGGAAGAAATTCCGATTACTCGAGCAGTAAATGGTTCCTAATGAAGTGAGTTTGACTAAGGTGGGAAGCTGGAAATGACTGTGGGAAGAAATGATGGCAGTTAATATTTTGGTGAAGCAGAACATCCTTATTCTGCTGATAAGGAGGTTCTTAGGAAATGGACTGGATTTTTTCTTATATTCTTTATATTCATCGATGTGGTGAAATTGCTACATAGAGAGCCAGACTCCTGTCTACTACTGGTTATGAAATCATTTAATTTAATTTATATCTGTGGCTTTTCACCTTTGGCCTCTTTTTGAGCTGAAGTTTTCAGTATTTAGTGACCTACCTAATGTAAAGTAAGTCTAAACGTGTACGAGTCATGGTTCTCCTGATCTGCATTACACTGGGCACATTTGCGGAGGCCAGAGGCCAAGGGGGTGATGGAGAAATCTGACCCACACTAATTTCCTGTGATTCTTCTTTCCAAGCCCTTTCCCCCAAAGTTTTTCTGTTGTGTACATCCCTCTACACTTCCAGTGGCCGAAGGTGTCCAAATACCTGATGTGAATGGATAGGGGAACTGACTTCTAAAGACCTTCTGAAGTCAAGCAGCGAGGCTAGCAGTCTGGCATCTCCAGTGCTTAACTTAAAAAAGGCAGAGCTGCAGAGCAGGCACTGTGAGGTTGAGAGCGACTGGCGGGCTGGAGATGGAGCAGCACTAGTATTGCTCTACCTTAAATGTCAGAAGGAGCCAGGAAGAGTTTAGATAGCAGCATGTGCACAATTACGTGCTCAGAAGAGCCGAAGCAGCTCCCAGGTTAGACCTCCGGGTTTGTCCCCAAGCAGGATCGCGTCGGTGTTACTGTAAGCCTCACTGAGGCTGAGCAGTCTGTTACAGGGCACGGCGGATGGAGGATTAGCATGCCTTTCCTTCGCCAATGCCCAAGGGTGTCTGACATCACTAATGGTAATAAAATAGGAGAAGCCTAGGGAAAAAAGGCTGCAGCCTACTGTTGGTGGAAGTAATTAGGTTTCTCCATCTTCTGAGCAATATGTAAGGCTTGCTAGGGTCAGGATGTGTCCACATTCAGATCCAGACCATGCTTTTGAAGCAAATTACCTAGTTGTCCTCACCATGCTTTTGATTCACGTCCTGGAGCAGCCCAGGAGCATACGAGCTGGGTCGTGGCCCCGGAGATGCACCTGATGCCTCGCTAGTGTCACTGTCCATTTTGGCAAGTGGTTTTATCCCAGTAGGATGAGATGTGGTTTCAGCATCTCTTCTTTTATTATGATCAGAGTGCCTATAGCTGCCGTAATTATCATTCAAATCATGAATCAATATAAAACCCCGCTGATGCTGTGTTGCATAGACATGTTGTGTGGGCAGCACCTCAACAGAGGTAAATTTTGTGGCTTCTTTAATTGCAAGAGGGCGCAGCAGCTCAAATTGCCTATATATCTGCTTGGATGTTCTCTGGTTTACAAGAAATTGCAGTTGGTAATGCTGTCATTTAATTTTCTATGTATAACTCTCTTTTTAATCTGTCCTTTTTCTTGCTTTTGTTTTCTGTGTCTCTCTTTCCCTGCATTCATTTCCATCCAGAAATACAAATGACCTTTTAAAAGAATTTTCTGCTTTCGTTCGGTTGATTTGCATTGTTCAGTCAGGAAAATACAAACACTTTTATTTCTGAGATGCATTTTTGATGTCACGAAAAAACTTTCTCATATTAGCCTCTTCTTTTTTCTGTCTTCTGCCTTTTCAGGTGTGTGTGCAACATTGACTGTTCTCAAACCAACTTCAATCCTCTTTGTGCTTCCGATGGGAAATCTTATGATAATGCATGTCAAATCAAAGAGGCATCATGCCAGAAACAGGAGAAAATTGAAGTCATGTCTTTGGGTCGATGTCAAGGTAACGCTCATAACAAAACTCATTTCAAAGAATGTTTTCAATTTTTGTTCAGGGAAAAAAAAGAAGAGAGAGAGAGAAGCCAGATATAAGAAGCCTGGGCTGGCTTCTTATTTGGCACTTCTTGCATTTCCATTAGACTTCTGTAATGTATATGGCACGTGGTGCTGGTGCTTGTTTCTCATCTGCTGGGCTCATGGGATGCCAACAGTGCCTGGAAGGAAATTTTGTTAATACCAGATCGAGACTAGCTGTGTTTGCCATGAATGCCATGCTTCTCTGTGCCCGGATCCAGGGGTGCTTTATCACCTGTGTGACCCTTGAGTTGACTTTAAAAACTCTGGTTTCTTCCAAAATAAAAATGAAGAAAGTTTGCCTTTAAATAGCTCCTGTAAATAAAGTGTCTACTGGGACTTGGACAGTTAATAGCTTTTTTCACCCTTAGCTTCTGACCTATAAATCCTCAGTACATCTACTTACAAGGCCATACTCTACCTATCTATTAAACACATTCTCATTTATTCCCATTTCTTTAAAGTTAACTGCCCTACGTGACAGTTCATTTCAGGGTACATATTAAAACTCCCCAATTACTTCAAATAGAGCAGAAATGACAAGTCCTGCTTTATGCTGATATATTTATCCCAGCTGCGATCTGTTGTGACATATTGTTAGAAAAAATGTGTTTTATTAATGGAAGATGTTTCGTGTTTCGTTCCAAAAAGCCCAATCCTACTGTTTTCACCTGGCAAGCCCAGGGGAGCCCTGCAGCCAGCAGCGATGCTGTGCATGGAAGGGATGCTGTGTTTGCATGGGCACTGGGGCATATTCAGTATGAAGTAGAGGCTCCCCAAGCAATTCAACATATTTCTCTTAACACAGATAATACTACAACAACTACGAAATCTGAAGATGGGCATTACGCACGGACAGATTATGCAGGTATGGTTCCTAGTCTGTGAGAATCATGGCTGGCAAGAACTGTGTAAGTCACTTTTCTCCTCTGTTTACAAGGACGGTGTCCTCAACTTCTGCTATGGTTTTGTTTGTTTGCTTCAAAAAAAAACAGTGTTCTCATTACTTTCTTTTGCTAGAAACTATCTTCTTAACAAATGGGCTTCTTCCATTTTTATCAATGTACAGATATTGTGAGCATAAAACACCTGTTCCAACAGTGGAAACAATAAATGTGGTAAACCGTTTGCCCGAATTACCAGACATTGGCAAAAATTACTGAATTACCATGTTTTTTTCATGATATACAGGCTTAAGAAAATGAAAATCTAGAGCACAGTACAACTGTGATACCATGAAACATTGCCACAATAGATATTATTATCTGTCTGTGTTTTACGGTAAAGTTAACAAGGTTCTTTAAATGTTTTTTAAAGTAATAAATGGTTTTAATTTATTTAGAAGCTACAGTAAAACATAATGGCCAAATAGCCTTATATGGCATTTGAAATTAAAAACATGTAAATACTAGTGAGGTTTGGGAGGTATTTGTTTTACACCCTTTGCCTAGGAGGATTGATTTAGAAATTGGATGTGTGGGTGGATGTGGGTGTGCATGCACACACACAAACGTTCACAGCTCATGCTGAGAATTCAACTGTTTGGGAAGGTATGGTGCAAATGTGTCAGGTGATGTATTCACAGCTTAGATTTCTGAGATTTTTGTATTTTGAAAGTAGATATTTGGAGAGAGTAGATGCCCATTGCTGGGTTTACCTGAGCAGCTTGCTGCGTGGCGTAGGTGAAATCCAGCTGATGGTTTCACGGATCTTAACATCTCTTACCGTGAGAGTCCTTCAGCATTACTTAGTTTGTCTGGTCATTGCTTGTGAGGGTGCTGTGTGCACGATGTCGCTGAGCTGATACAACACCCAACCGTTAGAAACCGCTTGTTCTGTTCCTACTTAAAAAATGGTGCATGAATATTAAAACATAGAGCTATGAATAAACAATGGCTCCATGAGCCGGAGGAGTTTGAGGTGTCAGGGTGGCTGCAGGACAAAGCAGTGAGGGAAGAAATTTCTAGGAAAATGGATGCCGGGACTACTTCCCAAAAGATCAAAGATGTGCCATGGTCTAGGTATTTCCTACTGCCAAGAAGCCCTTCCATAGGTGAAGAGAGTCATGCAAAGAAAGAAAAGTCTGCAGTCAGTTTTTTTAAAAGGCTGGAAGGGCTGAGGTTGTATCCTGTGGTGGGCAGGAGGCACAGCAAACTAGTCCAAAATTATTTATTTTGAGTTAGAGCAAAGGGCAAGAAATGTAGTTGTGTTAGATCCTTTCTTTTCTTTGCTGGAGAGCTGAGGAGTTTACTGGAGTCCCCAATTCAAAGTGAAGCCCCTTTTTGAGTCTTGTACAACCTGTCCTACTCTGCTCCTGTCCAGTAACTTAGCTCCAGGCTGGCAGTGACCCACATCACCTAGGGAGAGGAGACAGCACATTTAACCAAGAAGCAGCTGAGTTGTAACAAAACGGGAGGAAAGGCAGCTTGAAGATTAGGGTGGAGGAGGAAATAACAGCAGTGAGACGAGAAAGCAAAGTCACGGGTCATGGAGGAAGAGGAGCACAGAAGGCACCTTCAGCTCAGAAGTGGGCAGGAGGAGAACAGCTCTGGTTTAGCAGACAGATGATATTTCAGCCCACGCTCGAAAGGAGAGATGGTGGGCAGCAGTCCTGAGAAGGAAACCAGTTGCAGCAAAGTATCATGGAAGTTGGAAGTCAAGCAGGGAACACAAGAGGAGACTGGGTTATTGGGCAGGGAGGGCAGAGCTACGGCCCTGAGGAGCGAGTCTGTAGCAGAGATGCACCGTAGCAAGCAGGCCTTCAAGGCTTCTGGTATGGCTCAGGCTCCAATGGGCTTCATCAGGGCAGTGACTGTGTACCCTGGGCCGGTGTCATCAGGTACCATCCATTGATTTAACCTGAACCACATTAGGTTACACCAGCTGATGATTTGTCTTCTTTTTGTGTACCTAACTATTATTCCTGCTTACTTTTTCAGTTTTACATGTGGTAACAGCATGTAGGTTGAAAGGCACAAGTTCAAGCAGGGCAAGCCACATGCCACCAGTTTCCCCAAATGTTTGTGGCATAACACCACCAGGAACCCTGGGGAAGGGGGGCCACTGGAACAGAAAGCTGTAACAACTCCAGCCTTCAGTAAATAGTTAAATAGAAGGCAGCAGTATAAAACTGAGGCAGGGCGGACATTTAGGCTTCAACATTTGCCAGGCAGGAAGCTCCATGCCATTCTCACATTCTTTAAAGTGCAGAGTGGTTTGATTATGATTAGTATAGGAATAGTAAGTGAGAATAGTTGTTATAGAAATGGTTTAGTGGTGGAACCTGGTAAGTCAAGTTGATAGTTAGACCTGGTGATCTTGAAGGCCTTTTCCAACCTAAATGATTTTATAATTCTATGTTGTCAATTATGCTAATGTAGCGGTGCCAGTGCTCTTTGTAAAGGTTGTAGTAACCAAACGGTACATCAAAGCCCGCACACCCTCATGTGGGGGTCCTGGGGAGGCAGCTCCTTTGCAAACAACCCAACAGCCAGTGGATTTTTTTTCATTATGAACTATTCATGCTGTCTGTTCAATCAATGTCTTTCCTCCCTTCTGTTCTTCTTTGAAGCCCATTGATCCTTGTTAATGAGCATGTGAATCTTTCAGTCTGCAAAGCTGAGAGCACTCATTCCTTTGGAACATAAAGCTTTACATTAAGTTTACATCGCCTTGTGTTTTTAAGTTCTCTTCATGCAGGCAAGATTTGCTTTGGCGTTGGAAGTGCCTGACTAATACCATAGACACACAAAAGGCATCATGCACCATGACTGAGTGTGGAACATGTCAGCGCAGCATCTGTACGTCGGTGTGTCTGTGCCTCTACTTGTGCAATTCTGGCCCCTCACATTTTTCTGACACCCCAAAGTATTTATTAGACTTTGCGGAATTTTCACTTTTTTCAACAAATACCAGCTTGTTGATGTTAATCAAGTTCCTGAGACAGCATTTAGTTTTAGCCACTAAATGAATGGGTGGAGTTTTTCGCTCAAATCCAGTAGAAATATACTTGATCTCACAATTTCCATGGAAGAATATTTTTAAACATTTTAAGTGTAATGTATGTTTTAGAAAGTAGTGTCTGAAACTGTTGACTGTTTCAGTGGCATTTTTGCATTCAGAGTCTGGGCAATCAAGGAGTTTTCATCTTGTTTATTCATTTGTCTATTTATTTTTATTCTTCAATGCTTATGTTCCCTTCTTAAGATCTGGATATTAGCTATTATACCCCTTACTGATTTTATCCTTTTTCATTATCAAATTACAGAGATTTTTTTTGCGAGCCATTTTAAGCACTATAAAGAATAAGTGGGTATGGATGAGCCATATTTCAATGTTATATATTCATGAAAATTGTCAGTGAAGACACCGACAAGCTGATAGGCCTACTCAATAATATGATCTTCCAGACCAGACAAAACTCCCTCTATGAGCATTGATTAGATAAGTCTCAGCAGCCAAACGCCAGCCGTGCTGCAAAGCTGATGAAAACAGGAAAAAAGGCATTTTCAGCCTTGATAGTCTCCTTTGGTGAAAAATGCACATCCACAAATGGTCATTTTGAGCCGTATTCTTGGGTTGCTCATTAGCAGATGGCTGTGTTGTCAAAGCAAACTGAATGCTCCACCAAAAAGGGTAAAATCCATCTGTGTCAACACATCGTCTACCCTTGGCTGGGCCAAGCCTGTGGTGTGGAGGCCACAGGAACTACCACAGATTTTTCACTCCAAGGATAAAGAAGAGTCTTGGACCATGCCTTTTCCAAAATAAATACAGCATAATATTTATCTTTGAAAAAAGAAAACTGTCCTCAAACTTGACCAAACCTCAGCACTCTGCATCGTTAACTTCTAATCCTTTTGAATAGGGGAAGCAGCCACACTTATCAAAGAAACTGAGAGTGGTCCACTGATCCAGAACGTGTAGGAAGCACCAGTGGGTGATGCATGCCTTTCTTCACAGGCTTGACACTGAGCTCCCTGACTTCAGTCACAGCCTTTTTCATCATCTGTACTAGTCCCTGGGTAGGGTTCAAGAATCAGAGCAGCAGCACTGAGTCTCTATACAAAATGTGACTTCTTTCTTTTTCCAATCCTAGGAATAAAATAAATTCAGAGTGGATTCCTTCTCCAGGTTATAAAATTTTCCAAGTAGGTTGTTTTGAGTGTAAACCACTTGACATTGTCCCTTTAAATTAAATTTTGTTTCTACTACCCTGTCAGCCATTTATTAAACTGGTAAAGAATAATAAAGCCCCAGAGCTCAGCTGTGGCATATAAACTATCATGCAGTTCTGCTCTGCCTCTCTGAACTAGGCTTTCCTTTCTTCTTAATGGAATTAGCAAGTGAGACATAGAGCTGAACACTGTGCATCCATCACAGATAGAGAGAAACCATTTCTCATCTTCAGCTTTGTAAAAACGCTAGGAAAGTTGCATCCTTGTGTATGCAGATTTGCTTGGCTTTCAGTTTAGTAGGCTCTAAGTCAGAGATTGTCACACTAAACAAATAGATTAGTTAGGAAATGTTCCTGCTTTTCCATTGAATCACTTAAAAATTGAAAAAAATATTTTACTATTTTGACATTTGTGTGGCAGCGGGAATGCTGTCTCTCCGCAGCTACCGCCTGCACTCACACACATTCCTGGCATTTGTGAGTACAAGAATAATACAATTGATATGTTTCTTCAAAATGTAAAGCATTTAAATGTTGCTGGGATTGTTAGCTGCATTTAGAAGTGCAAGATTTTAATAAAGTACACATAAGGTTTTTTCACAGTGAAAATCCACAAAAGGCAACAGATGAGCTCTTCAGAACAATGAAAGAGCCCAATATAGACTGTATTTCAGGCCATTGACCTGGGGAAAGCAATGAGGGCATTTCCCTCCGGGAGATGTAACCATCTCATGCCCCACGTGCTTCGATGTCCTTCAAGATGTCTGATCATTCAGAAATGTAGACGTCTCCAAATAACTGAAGTCTGGGGCACGTAAACTCAAAATGATGTAAGAGCAGAGGTGGTCTTAACTTAAAACATAATTTCCTAATAGAGTCAGATGGAGAAGGCATTTCAGTCCTGTTTTGCCTACCCAATCCGGGCAGTCCCGACAGAAAAGTTTTCCAAAAAGTAAACCAGAGGAAACATCTCAGTTCTCTGTCTGGGATCTGGAGGCTTCCAAAATCAAGCTCACAGAAAGCAGTATAGCATTTACTCAAGAATAATAACTATGTGTAGCTTAGTTTAATTTATGTAGGACTACAAAACACATATAAGAAAACTGTTCCTATTCAGGGGCTCTTCTGAATGATTTTCAAAGGCAAAAGAAAGATTACCATGTTCCGATAGCACCACGGTCTCTAGCCCCTCTGCTGCCTTTCAGCTCCTCCACTGTTGGTGATATCCAGAAGAAAATAAAAAAAGTAAAAATAGAGGCCAGCTGGTAGGTTAATAAATCTCACTGTCAGCTACATTTGAACTGAAGTCTGAGTAGCCAGCAATGTCAGCTTGGTCCCTGAACCTTCACTGGTCCTGGGAGCTTTTTTAAATGAAAAATTGCAGCTGCTTCTTTTTGTCATTTAACTCCTGGTTTTCAAAAGGTGCAGTGCAGAAAGTCCCACTCTGGCATTTTTCTGTGTCATTGGGAGGACCAGATGTTTTCTTTCTAAAATAGGAAAAACTGGGGCATTAATGTAATTGTCTAGGTATGGGAGTTGCAGCCTAGGCTATCCCAAGACTAGCAGTAGTCCTATATAGTGTTTTTCTTATACAGAACAGTCTTAAATTTATCTTTAGATCCTGAGAGTCCTCCATTAACTTTGAATTGCATATGGTAAGCTTGGTAAAGTGTGCCTCATTATTTTGGATTTTGGGGGGTTTTTTGTGCGGGGTTTTTTTTTTTGGTGTGTCATTTTACAATGAGAGAAATTGCGCCTTTTCATTACTTACGATTTCCTGGTGTCATGCTCATGGAGCCTGTAATTGTTAGCATTAAAACTTAAATTGGGTCTCAGGTGAACTGTTAGACATCTCTTTACCAAGACTTATGTAGCTCAAGAAAAAAAAGATTATTTCCATTTGTGCCTTCAAAGCTTAGCCCTTAATTCAGTCACTAATGAATGCAAATCAGAAGTTGCAAAATCTGTTTATGCTTTTTCCCCTACTAACCAAATCCAGTCATGTTGTGAATGAACTTTGTAATAAAAGCTATTTCATTTGTGCACAAGCACAGTCACCTGAAAATACAGTATGTCCAGGCCAAGAATTTGATCTGCAGGGAATGAACAGGAAAAGCAAGCACCAGCTTGCAGCACCAAGACTAGCATGTGCAGCCTAAAAACCATGAAGTTGGCCCAGGTTATTTTGCTGTTACCAGCTTCCCTGAAATATTTAAGTCCCGGAAATGAATTCAGGTGTCAAGCTTCATCAGGGTTTGGGGGCAGGGGTGAAGTTTGTAATACAAGTATATTTTTCTATCAATTTACATCCGAACCGTGCAAGATTCGTAATTTGCTCCAAACACTGTCTCCCACTTCTTCTGCTTCCCCAGGTCTGTGTACCTTATGTGTTGTTTTTTCCTTTATACCATTGTGTAACCAGTCCTCTGTAACATTTTGTTCTGTGAAAGGTTATGGCTAAAAACAGAAATCGGATGTGCAGTAGGGATAGGCAGACCTGGGTTCACGTAGGCATTCCTACAGATTCTTCCATTTGGGTCCTAGTCCATAAACACATCATGTATCGTTTCTCTCTGTTTTGTCATATTTGGAATATAGAAATCCATCTCCCTGAGCAAATCAGAACCTTTCAGTACCTGCTAATCTTTTTGTCCTCTGCTCCGTACTTTGATCAGGCAAGTGAATAAGATCCAAGGGAGGTAGAGCTTGCAGAAAACAAAGAGACTTTCCTGCTTACACATGAAAATGTGATCACTAAACACAACTTGAAGCATGCCTCATTTCTCAAGCTGTCTTTAACCAGATACCTTCTTTCTAAATAGGACTGCTAGAGGCAAGGGATACCCAGAGAAAAGCAAATGCAGGAAGGGACCCTCAGAAAAAGTGTTGTGGTTTGCAGTCATGCAGTTATTATACTCTACTTAAAGCAAGTCCCAGAATCTGTTTCTTACCAACCTTTGTTTTCAGGGGCTTATGGAAATGAAGAACCAGCAACACAATCTACAACCACCCCTATAAAGCTGCCTTGAGCATCTGGAACGCCCGCCAAAATACTTGGCCCCACAGAGCGTGCGGGTGCTGTCACTGTGGCAGGACTTACGGTTGTCAAGAAAGAGGTTGTTTTATATCTGACTGACTAAATCACTTTGTGACACCAAGTCAGTACTGCATCTTTGCCAATTCTGAGATACGATACCCCACGTGCAGCCTCTCCTTGGAGATATACCAGCATTAAGTAATCTGGCTCTACGTTAATACCATCCGACAATGCAGGAAGGGTCCGGCCACAAAGTGGCTTTCACAGACCCATACTTAAATTTACTGCAGACAGGCCGAAACCCAACTGGTAGTAGATTTGTCTGGATTTGGGGAGGAATTTCTCTCACCCTTGGTTCCACCCTTCCTCTGGGCTGCAGGCGCTTTGATTAGCTCAAGAGCTGTCCTTGAAGGATGCTGCACGAGATGGTGCCCAGCAGCTGTTTGCCATCCACAACACTAGTTTGAATTAGTTAATGGGTGTTAAGGAGTACAAAGGTTTATTTTTATGCCTAGCAGCTCTATTTTAGGCCTCATTTCTGAAAATCTGCTGTTAGAAATTCTTCGCGAAGATTTGAGAGTTAAAGTTATAATGAGCTGCTGGAATATCCATTTTCAGGAAACATCAACATTTAAATATTCGTGTTTGATCTAGTCTGAAATGTAAAAAAAATATTTTGAAATATTCATAGAACTGAATTTCTTCAGAATTTTGTTTCATGGGATATTTTGGCATTCTTTATGAAATGTTAGATATCAAAATATCACAAGATGAAAGCATATGACAGTTGTAATAAATAAGTTGTATATTAAGGAAAGTTGCTATTCAGAACTGACTGAAACATCTTTTCTGGAAGGAGTATCACCGTGTCAAATTACAGTACAAACATGAGATAATTTGCTCATTTCGACACATGAAACGGTAGCCTGAGCCTGAAGATAAATAAGGCTTTAACCTAGGCACAGGAATTACAAATGCATCTGGTAGAATGAAAAGAAATTCAGTTGGGGAAGAATTAACGAACTGGTATATTTATTTTTAATAGACCGTCAGAATTAGGCTATATGGTGAAAAGTAGCAGTTTTTGCCTAGTTTAATATAGTTTAATGAAGAAAACAAAGACAGACAAATATCATTTTCACTTTGCTGATTTCACTTTTGAGTGGTTCCACTTCTTTTCATTGAACACACATCTACTAAAACCTGTATCTTGCACTGGTTGTTCAAGCAATGCAACGTACCTATTTTTCTCATATTTCCTAAAAAACACTGAAACCACTAGTGACAAAAATTTGTGACTTAAGAAAAATGAATGCTGCTTATAGGAAGTAGGCAAGGCTGTGGGAGATGCAGCATTTTGAATATCAGCTCTCCTTTCTCCACTGCTTCTTTCCGGAGAACATTCCTCTGTACTCAGGAGAAGCCCAGCTCTGGGAGTTCGAGGCGCACATCTGTACCATCGAGCCGGAGGAAGCGCTGTTAAAAACTGAGGTTCAAAAAGCAGCATCTACCTCCTTAGCCAGGTGACTTCTCCCTGCCTTGGGTTGGCATTTTGGCATGTACCCGTCAGTGTTAGGTTAGCATGAAACTCCCCTCCTGTAAATGCAGCAGCTGCAACCGAAATGTGCTCTTATGTAATCAGTGGCAGCACATTTCATAATTGTATCGACACTGAATTGAAATGCAGCTCTTTGCCCACTACTGCTGTGACCAGCCTTATCCATTTTAGACAGCGTTACATAATGGCAAAATATTTTTCAGGAGGAAAAAAAAAAATAAAACCCTCCCTATGATTATAATCTCCCTCTTTCGTCTGTGGTTTAAAGCTGTGTCAGGTGTTCATCAAAAACACCCCCTCTCCAGGGTATTTCATTTACGATTGCATTTAATAATGGAAGCATACTTCCATCTAGCTAGGATGGGAAAGGATTAAATAAAAAATATCGTTCTGAAATCAAGTAGCATAAGTCTAGCCTGTCTGTGTGCTCTGCAAATGAAGCAGCCATGGAAGGGCTTGCTATTGGTCGATAATACCAAAACTGATAAACTATCAGTGTTTTGTCAGGCATAATGTATGCTAAACATCTTCCTCTGCAGCTTGCCTCAACAAGAACTGTGACTGTTTTTAGACACATCTGGCACTGCAGATTTTTTTTTCCATTCTGTATTTCAGTGATTTAAAGGGCCTTGGCTGGGCAGAAGGATGTCAGCTATTTGGTTTAAAATACAGTTAGAAGAGGGAATAAGCTTTAAAGAGGCAGAAGGTAAAATTCTGGCCTCGTTGAGGCTGGTGGGAGAATGACCGCTGAATTTAAATGACTTCTTGATTTCTCTGGGCATTTTTTCATCCATCTTTATTCTTACTAAATTTTCCATTTCCAGAAATTGCTCTTTTTTTTCCTATTGGGCTTCTCCTCCTTTGAATATTAGTGCTGGGGGAGAATGCCAAGATAAAATACCAATCCCCCTATTTACACAAATGCCATCGCTGCAGCTCCCTTTTGCAGCAGTTATGTAGGACGATGTGAAAATAGTGGGTGCACGTATTTGTTCATAAAAGTGACGCTTTTGATAGACTTTCCTGGCCATGCTTCAAAATGGGCTTTGTGACCAGCAGGACCTCTGTGATGTGGAGAAGCTCTGCTGGTCTTTGTGGAAAGAAATAGCAGGGCGAGCTCTGCACTCGCGATGTGTCTGGTCAGGCCACAGACCATCAATGTGTAGAGGCCATCAGCTTTCCAAAGAGAAGATTTGGGTGGGAGATGGACATCCCAAGGATACCACAGCCCACCGAGGGCCACCTACCACAGACAGCATCTGCAGTCAGCTTGTTTTGGGAGGCTCTTTCAGCTCCTGAGGCTGATGATAGGCATGCAGCATGTCCTGCAGTGGTGGACTGTCTCCTCTCCACACCTCAGGGGACCACCTCTTGCATGATGGACCTTTGGCATTTGAGTAACAGACACAAAGCTTACATTTGCATGGTGGGATTGGCTCCTTTTGTTGCAAAACCAACAACATGCGGAGGTCTGGGGCTTGGTCCTGCCCTTGCACAGTTTAATGAAAGATGGGAAACAAATATCTTTGATAAATTAGGTAAAAGAATATAGGAGTTTCTGCTGCAGTGGCATTTTGTATTGTTTTACTGTTTTCTCCTATACTTAAAATTGGAAATAGTAAGGGATGTCTTTCCAGCTTCAGGCACGGGAAAGGAAACATATTGAACTCCTCATTACCGAGTGGGAATTTCTAACATACAGTCTGCTAAAAACCAGTCCTCTTAGGTGTCGCAAAAGATTTTAACAGCAGAACTGGGCAGAGACAGAAAGCAAAGTTGTAGGCTGTGTGGACCCGTTACCATCATAGTTTTATGATGCAGCACTCAGGGAAGACGGGTGAATAAAAATAGAGGCCAGCAAACTGAGTAGGATTCACTGCTTCAAAAGTGCAGTGCTTTGCTCCGTACAGAGGAATGATCACAGTTGTGCAACATGCCAATAAAATGTATTTACTTTTCTGAATAATCTGAACACAAGCAGTGACAAGCTAGGCTGAAACCATGCTTTTTAGTCAACATCAGGCATCTTTCTTGAATAGTCTTGGGCCATTCAGGATCAGTTCTGGTAACTAAAGTAACAAAAGTTTGCACAGGGATTTATAAGGCACATGGTTCAAGAAGCATTCAAAATACCATGAGTAGGAGCTGGACGTTTTAACTTCAGTCTCCTATTTTCTTACACATAATTCCCCCAAATTCTGCAGCTCTTTCTTCAGTGTTCTGGGTTAATTCTCTTGGGGGAGGTACGGGTACTACCTTGGAAAAGAAGAAAAAGGAGGGAAGAGAGCTGATGGGTGTCACACTCAAGCTTGACGGCACCTTACAGACATAAGCCTCCCTCCCCAAAAGGAAAAAAAAAGAGAAAAAGATCTCTTTGAGTAACCAAAATGGAATATAAAGTTAGCACAAAACTAGGGCTGTGAAACCTTCAGGTTGTCAAAAGGGTTGAAGGAAACGCCCTGCAGCCGAAATGACGGCCCTTGTCCAGTCTGACACGTACCTGGGCTAACCTTTCCGTCTCCATGCCTCCCATCAAACCTCTCTGGCAGGTTTGCCATTCATACTTGCTCTCAGTTGTAATTTTCTGAGTTTGCTCGAAGTGTGCAAGCAAACAGTAAATTCTTGTAACATCATGCTGGCAGGCCTAAAAATAAGTCGGAGACCTTTTCAAATACTGCTTCATACCGTCCATTGATCTCAGCAGAAAACAATCCATTCAGACCTGGAGTTCCTATTGGAAATTAGGGGACAGCCTGGTAATTGGATTAGGGTGTGCTTTTATTTGCAGCAGTGTCTCAAAATGAAGCTCCTGCTTTGTTTCATTGATTGTCTGCCCGATCCTTCTGCCAGTAAAAGCCACTCACATCGCTGAAGGGATAGGGCAATGATTGATGGAAAATGCAGCATCTTGTTACATAATATGTATGTTCCTATGAATGTAATCAGGTAAATACAGATGATAAGAACATCTCCATGCAAACGCGAAAACGTGCTTTGTTAATCCGCAGTTAAATTGCTTAAAAGCAATTTTCATCAACGTGGTCCTTAAATATTGGAAGAGCTGGTAGTAGCATCAATGCGAAAATTCCCGCCAGCCACCTTCATGGGTGCCAAAGAGGGAATAGCTTGAGGATATTGGGATTGTATGTGTGAATTTGTGGGCTTTGGAGTATACATTATTGAAGGGTTTGGAGGGGAGAGGAAAAAACAAGTTTGACTTCCATATTTCCAGAGGTGGGTCAGAAATCCTGAACTGAATTTAGGATTACAGTTGCAAGGCACATAGGGCACTACAACGCTCATTTTCATTAATCCTCCACAACAAATCCGCACCAAATTATTGTTTATAGCTCTTACCCAACGTATCTTTTTCTTCCATCCAAACTAGGCTGCATATTTTACCCCATTATGTTTATGAAGTATGTCCGTACGCAGCTTAATTCCCACGTAGTCCTTTAGACCATGCAGGAGTCACAGCTGGTAAGAGCCACGTGCCAGCCCACCAAGCCAAGTCCCACAGGGCACTGAGAGCACTGGCACCATGCCTCTCCACTTCCATCATCCCCATGGAGGAAAAGGTACGTCCTCAGTGGGCAAAGCTGCCACTGCAACAAGAATCCTTTATTTCTGCATGGGCACCAATGGCGCAGCCCCCCCGAGCCCGCTCCCCACACCCATGTTCCTGGGAGAGGGAAGCATCATTCGTCATGCAGCCGTCCCCTGTGGCAGAGCCAGCCAGACGATCTAGCTCCCTCCACACATCAATATTCTTGACACCCATCTTAAAACTTAGCTCGTGCATATCCATCTACTGTTGGAAAAGCGTCAGAAGAGTACAAATATCCCATCACTATTTTTAGAGTTGTATCAAAAGTATTTATCAGCTTTCTGGCGCCTCATCCCATTTGTCATATTGATGCTATGTACCAGGCAGGGTGGTGAAGTCCTTCAGAAACACAATGGCAGATGGGTGAAACTCTATAAGCCATGATTAACAAGGTTGCAGCTGTGGTTAAAGGTGACTTCTAGGGGTTGTGCCTGTTGTTACAATCAGAAAGCTCCTGTTGTCATCAACTAGCAGTAGGCTGAGTTCAAGAGGGTGGTTCCTCACCTCGTCAGGGTAGGAGGACCTGGGGGTTGTCTTCTTGCCACCGTGGAGCTGGGCTGAGTCACGAGTGAGGGGGACAGCTGATTCCTGGTTACTCCAAGATCTGCTGCAAGTGCCACCAGCACTCCCACACTTTCTGGTGACTCCCAAGTACCGCATCCTCCAGCTGCACCATTGGCCACACATCCCAGTGCCAGTGTTCACGAGGCAGAGGTGTCGAGAATCTGGTTGCTGCATACACACATTACCGGTGGGAAGCTCTTCCAGCTCAGTGATCCCACATCGGGCAGCAGAGGAGTAGCTCTTTAATGCTCAGGTAACACATACATCTGCCTTGTGCACTGAAACTGGGTTGTCTCCCTAGCACTGCTGGTTTTTAGAAAGCAATGTATTCAGGTTAAAACTTTGCCCACATACCATCTGCTCCAGCCTTATCTTTCTTTGACGAGAAAGCTGAATGTGTAAATGTCCACTTGGCTTTCATGGTGTTAAAGAAGGTTGTGGTTTCAGTTGACGTTTGCTGTTTCAGAGGTCCCAAGCAGCTCTTGCATCAAGCTCCTGCTCTTGTTCTGAAGTGGAAGATCAGCAACAAAAATCAATACCGTCTTCATAGCTGTAATGAGCGTGACCCACCGCCTTTTTTAGATGACCACAAGTTCCATCAGATGTCTGAGGCCTATTTGCAAATATTGATTTATATCGCAAATTGTCTTCAGCCATTTCATAGGAAATCTTAAGGTCTTGCAGTTTTGCTCTTCGTGCGCTCTGTTTGGTATCAAAGGTAGAGCTGTAAATCAAGAGACCTGCCCATAGACGCTGTTGATAGTTACGGCTGCCAAGTTATGAAAATGAGTTGTTTCAGGTTTTTTTAGCTTCTCAAGGAGGGTGGTTCTGAGAAAGCTCTACTTTAGTGAAGGCATTGCTTTGGACTCGCAGCAGACTCTGTTTACTCAAAGGGGAAAAAAAACGTGGAACCTTCATATGCAAATGTATGGCATTTGGAAATGTCATATAGCTGTATCTACATATAAATAAGCTGCTCTCCGAGTGCTGCACTAGCGAGGCTGCTTTGATACAGAAATTGCATGGTAGGACACAAAGCAGAAACAGCAGGACACTACTTGGTCAAGATCGAGGAGTTTTGTTCCTTAATCACCACTTAACGAAGTTAACTAATGTTGCTTTGTCACTGGGTGTTGGAATAGCTGCTGTCTGAGTTTACACTAGAGGAGAGTGGGTGTTTGTAAGCACTGCACGGGGCTGCATGATGGGGACACAGGTCTGGGTCCTTTGAACCTGGGTGCTTCCCCTGTTACATGCACAGTGCAAAAAATCCTCTTTCTGGAGACACACTAGTTTGGACCCCAGAAGATCATGCTGAACACAGAGGCTGGTATGGTACTTGGTTCCTGTGTAAGCATCCCTCCTAGCCACCTTTTGCCTCACTGTGCAGATCTGTGCCTGTTTGCTGTGGAGGAGACATGATTTGGTCGTATAAAGAAACATCTTCTGCCGCTAATGTCCACAAGCTGGGATGATGTTTCCATCTCTGTTTAATCAGGTGTTAAAGAGTAACTCTCAGACGGTTTTTCAGAAGGGAGGATGCATAGAGAGAAGCCTTGGTCCATTTTTGACCACCTCCAGCACTGGCACTAATGAGTAACTTGAGGAGAGGTGGATGGGCAGGAAGGTGAGCCATCTGCTCAGCCATTGAGAGGACTTGCTCACTGAAGTGGTGCAATCCACTCTGCCCGTCCATGCCACGTGTGATGGATGCAGCCTTCGCCTCCACCTTCGGGCACGCAGCCTAATTGGAGGGAACCTTACAAATCTCTACGCTGACACCAACTTTTTTCCGTACAGAATTACAATAATAATAAGGTTAACTTATCCTCCAAGGGCTCTGTCATGAGCTGCCTAAGGAGATCATACAGCAGGAGAAAAACCACTGCTTTATTCTTTTACAAGATCTGCTGCTTGCCTGGTTCCTGAAGGAGTGGGGGCGAAGCAGCTCCTGTGGGGCCAGTGTCGCCTCTCTTGTTGTGGGGGGGACCTGAATTACAAGGGCATCAACAGCATGCCAAAACCAAAGATTAGCTGAGTTAGCACAAAGAAGGATTTAATCTATACTAGGAATGGTGCTAACACAGATTTATTCAATCCTGGAACAAAAGAAGACAGCGCAAACTGTCAGGTCCCCTCTACCCAGGGCTTTGATACATCCACAATAAGGCCTCACATCATTAAATCACATCCATAGAAATGATTACAGTCCCTGAGATGTGCCCTTACAGTGGCGGTCTTAAAATGTCTAGTTTATCCCCAAAAGCATGAGGAGGTGCCTTGAGGACAGCTAACACAGAGACAATACGGGGAGCTGAAGACCTTCTCAGTTTAGTGGTGAAAAGCGTAGCAGGCACCAGTGGTGGGCAGCAGAAGCCAGGCTGTACCTGGCCCGAAACACATAGTGATGGAGCGCTCTGTGGAGCTGCTGGAGGAGGAGGTCAGGCTGCCATCTCTTGATGTCCTCAAACCAAGCATGGATGCGTTTTTGCAACCACTGCTTCTGCTAAGGGCCACCATAGGGGTAAGTGGATGAAACATGGTGGTAGGGAGGTGGAGGACAAAGCGAGACAGCAGCCCACTCTGGTCATTACCTCCCTGAATGAAATGGTGGCTCCAGAGAGGAAGTGTGTCCGATGCCAGCACCTGAATGCTGAGGACGTGAGGTCTGAAGAAGTGCGTTAGCCCACAGGGCATTTTTTCTTTTCTCCTTCAGCCTGGCTGATACTGCAGGGAGTTGTTGTCCAGACAGTTGAGCAGTGGTTGTTAGCATGGACTTGTGTGGCTGTGCAGGTGTGGGATTGTATTGCACTTTGTATCGCAGTTGCTAGCTGATAGCACCTGCTTGTGTGGGTAGGAGCCTCAAATGCTACGGGTCTGTGATAAGGCATCTGTGCCTAGCCAGTGAATATGGACAGGCTATTACCAGTGGGGAGAAAAAAAAAAGGGTAAAAAAATAGGTCACGTTTACTTTTGAATTGACAAATAGTCTTGTTATGTACAGGAAAAAGATTAACAGGTTGCCTGATGTCAGGCGGTCTTCTCAAATAGGGAAGAAACATTCACAGGCATTGTAAGTAAAAGTACTCTTGGATTTCAAAAGTTCAGAGATAACTTTAACATATGTAGCATAGTCCATTTATATCTGCTGACAGGCTTCAAGTATTTTGTTGTCCATTTGAACATCTGGGGATTATTAGTATCTTAATTCATTAGTTTCTATTATTAATTATGGCAGCACGTTGAATAATTATGATACATTGCTGCAAAAGACAGGGCACAATCTTTTTTTCCAAGTGTATTAGGGCATCTTACCATCATCTCAAATGTAAAAAGCACTAGGTTATTTTTAAAAAGGAAAGTGGATGTTAGCTTATTCCAGGAAACTCATTTGCATGGGGACATTTAAAATTAATAAATTACTGTGTTGAGCAAGCCTATTTTGTGCCGAGAAAAGAAGTGAATGTAATTTAATTCATAAGATTCCATTTCTTTTTTCTCTCAGTGAAGTAGCTAATACAGAGAAGGGTATTTTTTGTGCACTTTATGTAGAAAGATTAGCTTGAAATGTGTACTTGGGTGGCTGCAAGATGCATTTAGCCTGGGGCTACAGCATTCTGGTGCCAGACGTTTTCAGATGACATTTGGTGTCTCACCTCCACCAGCTTGCAGGAAGAGTGGGCTGGTGAATCCCATCTTGAGTGGCAGTGAGCACTTCCTCCTAAATTTCCAGTCCAACGCCTACCCAAATGGTAGTTTTCAGGCGGTTGCTTGTGCCTATTTTCTTCCTTATAGAGACACACTGTGTTTGCAAGATTGCGAGCAGCAAGGTGTTAATAAGGTTTTCAAAGAAGGAACATACTGTATCAAGGTAATTAATAGGTCAGATCCAAGCAGCTGCTAATGTCAAGGTAGGGCTGTGCTGGTGGACAGCAGAGCCAGGATTTATCAGCATGCTTCTTCATTCCAAGTAAGGAGGAAACCTGGTGAAGGACTTCACCTTCATAAGTTGCTGTGGGACCTCAGTTCCTGTTAGATGCTACCAGAGAGGAGGAAGGTACCAGAAAACCTGCCAAAGCAGTTCTGCGCTTTCAGACATGACACCACTTCCACTTCATTCCTCCTGATTTTGCAGCAGCACCTTGGAATCTCTGTGGATATTGCAGACGTTGCCGGGTCCCTTTTCACCGAAAAGAGCAGCAGATACTGACTCTGTGAAGACAGCAGATGAGTACCATGGCCTGTCCCTAGGCTCATCCACAGGATGCAGGCTCCCACCCCCAGTCAATCACATCGACAAACCTCAGGGTGTCCTCTGTGTTTGTGCCATGGGGCGATACTCTGTGGACCTTTATTTTGATTTCAAATAAGAATTGTCTCATCGAGTCTCTATCATATGGATCAGAAGAGCTTTGTTAAATAAGTTCCCAATGCTATGCTCTGCAGCATCCCTTTGGGAGAGCTGCCAAGGATGTGAAAGGGGGGAACAGACTTCCAAAAGGGGTTGAGAAGGTTAAGGATGTATATTTAACCCAAGAATCCCTTTCCCCCTTTATAAATCTTCTGAAAACATGATGCGTAAGGAGTCGGTACCTCAATGGCAGTGAGAGCTTTTGGCTGCCAATGTGACTGACCTCAGCAGTATTAAAAGATTTAAATTATTAAGTCAATTCTCCTTAACTGCTGTCTCCAATGAGATAGATGTCAAAATAGTTTTCACTGCACATCATTCACCATCTCCTCCTTTATTTGATAAAATATTTGTATATATATGTATTTGCAGGACCTCCCTCAGTCCAGTGATGACTGTACACAAGGTATTAGCACTGTACTTGAGCCAATATTTTATCATATTTACATAATCTATCAGTTATTATTTCCGTAAGCTCCACAGCAACGTAAACACTAACATGAGAATTTACAGGCTGTGGCCCTCCACTTTGCTTGCCTGAAGTCATCTGGAAAGTCTCCCTGACTCAAACGTGAAGAACAACAGAATTAATAGCCCTGCAGAATTGATTGTTAAGTGCCTGGCAGTCAATTGTTGGACATAAGAATCCTATTTTTGCCTAGATTTTTATCTACTTTCTCCAAAGTGGATTGCAGGAACTTATGCCTGGGAGGAATTTTCTGTGCACTTGAGGCGGTACTTCATGTAATCCTCATCAAGGGCACTAATGCATTTATTCCTTTGTCGGTGGAGCTACTCCAAACACTCATTTGTGTAACAGAAGCTCCATGCTTCTGCTTTGTTGAAGAATTTGGCATCCTTGTTTTCATCATTTGCAAGTCAGGTCCCACAACTGGACAGACTGCTTCATGTTTTGAATTTCAGCCTTCGCCGAGATACTTACCTGAGAATCCTCAACGTGTGCGTTGAGTTTCCAAAAACCTTGAAGGAAAGGCATATAGTTACACCAAAAATTAAAAAAATACAAAACATTTGAAATAGTTCTTCCACTTTTTTTTTTTTAAAGGAGGACAGAAACAGCCAGATACATGTAATTTAGACAAGATAGCTTTAAATAATTTGTTTAACTTTTCAGAAGATAATCCATCAGGAGAATGAAGATCAGTCACACTGGATAACTTTCAGAACCCAATTTTCTACCCCAATTAAATAGCTCATCTTCTCAGCATCTTCCTGCCATCCACAGAAAGGTTGGAGAGCAATGCTGAACTAGGAGACTCTTCTAGTAAGCAAGATGATAAGCTGCTTCAGTCTACACAAAGTAGCATCTGGCCTCAATGCATTTAAAAATAATCTGTTTTGACTAGTGTATCTCATCTGATAGGCTATCATGTCATGTTCTGACAGTAACAAAAGATGTGCACAATATGAAATGTCATGTTAGGCTAAAGATGCAAAAAAATGTTGCAGAAATGCAAAAGATGTTGGTTTCATCAAACTGGCATTTTCTGTCAGAAAAATGCTGCAAGAAAAAGGTTTCTCAATACTGTTGATCTGGAGGGTGAGGGTGTATTTCTTTTTAAAATGAGAAGCAGAAGCCTTTTGAGGAACATGGAAGGAATTATTACATTTGTCCAGAGTTGATAGGAAAGACTGACTGAAACAGTCTAATTTTATCTTCAGGCTTTACATCTTTCTGTCTCAAATTCTGGCCATTAGAAAAAGGTATGAATTCATCCTTCTGATGCGCATATAGTTGCCACTAACAGTGCAGCAAGCCTAATGTTTGAAGAGTTGCTACTGAATTTAACACTATTGAAACCTGACTAGCTGTGAATTTGGTCCGTATCATTGCTCTATAAATGCTGTGTGAGTGCATGGAAGAAAGTGGGTAACTCCATATTTAAGCTTTGCTCTTCGTAGGCATCAGGCTGGCGTGGCAGAGGGGCTCCTTAGTTTAGTGGTGCTGTAATCTGATTAATGAGGATTGCCTCCAGCACTGAATTTGTAAGTAATCCAAAATTATAATAAGGGGAGGGAATTGTAATTTATTTCACTTAATGCCTAGTGCCTAGTTTTCGTTTCTTGAACTTTGTAAAGTTCTTCTTACATCATTCATAATTTAGACATGTTTTCCTTCATATCCTCTCTTTTAAGAAATGACTTATGGTTCTTGTTTCCTAGTTGTTACCGGAGGGTAAAACCCTGGGGTGCGTTTGTGACAGTTAGTATCTCATCGGTGGCTGTATTGCTGAACAGTGCCCAGCTCCTTCAGAAAGGAGAGCAGGCAGTTTAGCATGAAGGAACTTCTACAGCCTGTCTCAGTGTTCGGGTCTCAGTTTTGCACTTGAAAAGATGTCTTGTGTGTGAGAAAAATAACATGTTTCGAGGCCGGGGAAATGTTTGGGGGGGATTCAAAACGTGCCAGAGGAGGAGGGGAACTTCTTAGTCTGAGCTAAACGATACTTTTATTGTGGTCTGCTTTCTGAATGATTGAAATGGCAGATCAAACTAAAAATAAAGTTTTTTCCCCCTCTCTGCCTTTATGTTCAATTTCTAACTGTTTTGGAAGAGTCAACAGTCAAAATGAGGGACTACGGACAAGTCGTGTCTGAATTTTGTGGTTTCTTCCTAGCCAGATGGTGTGTTCTCGTATGAAGTGTTTATCCTATTTAAGCGCTAGCAAGGCCTGGGCCATTTCATTTTTTATTCAGTAACCCATTTTTCCATCCTAACATTACACTTAGAGGTGTAATTACAAGATCTGCAGGATCCTAGATTGCTTAAAAGTGTGCTAGAGACCCTTTTAAAGAAAACACAGTTTCTACCCACACGATTGCGAGAGGAGGAAAAATCGTTCCTCTCTTTACCAGCCTACACATGGTGGAGAGCATCTGCATCCCCTTTCAGGTCCTGGCGGATTAGTCTGTCCTGAAAGTAACAACTTCTCTCACCATCTTGAAGTGTGCCTTTAAAAAAAAGAGCCCAAATGGTATGTTACTGTTTTAGTAACACTGCTGGCTAGTCTGAGGGAGGAGGGATCATCACACAGATGTCTTGGTACCTGAGAGGGAAGGACTGGAGACAGACACACAAGCACGTGCAGAGCAGTCTCTTGGCCTGCAGAGAGGAAGCACACTCCCACCAACGGAAGATTTAAAGGACACAAATAGAAAAAATGCAGGTTAGTGAGGATGCCATATTTCTTTCCGTAGTTTTCAGGACAGAAATATATTTGAATGTGGACCATAGCAGAGGTCCAGCGCACCCAGCAACCATCGGGCATGGTGCACAGATGGTCACTGCGTGTGGACAGAGCCCAGCAAGTCCCAAGCACGTCAGCATTTCCCTGGGTGCTCTGGGCAGGTCCATTGGTGGCTGGCACATGTCACACACACGCAGTGCTGGTAGTACCGAGGCAGTCTTACAGAAACCTGACCGGGGCAAGTTCTCCTGTAGACCAGTGCCGCTTAGTCCAGTGTCCACCTGTACCTCCCTGGGGACACGCAGGCTGGACTATCTCATGGAAGCGTAGGAATTGAACTTCCTCCATTTAATAAAAAAGGCAGAAACTAAGTGCTGTTGATTCAGTTTATGACTTCATAGGCCATGCTTTTGTGTTTGCTGCAGATTTCTTCTTGAGGTTAAGAGAAAACAGCTAGGGCTGTGAAATAAGTCTAGCATTGCTTCCTCCCATCTCTTCATCCCTATTCTCTTCATCTCTCCCAAAGAGGAGAATTTAGTGCTTGATCCTGAAATGTCCTGAAAGTCCTAGAGACGAAAGAGCAGTTAGTGCTCTCTAAAGAGATGTAGAGGTTGCCCTGTTGTTCGCCTTTTCTGGGAGCTTGTCCTTGTCTGTCTTAACATAAGGACAACAGAGACTATTAAAACTCTCCTTGGACAGCAGTGGCAGGAAAGAAATTCTTTATGAAAATCTGAGTCTTGGATCTGCCAGATGCACTTTTCCCGCAGGTGGGGTAATACCTAGGCATACCTGCGGCCAGTGAGACTGGCTGAGAGGCACAACGCGGATTGCAGTTGGGTCTTAACACTCAGGGACTTTGTTTGGAAGATGTCAGTGCCTCAGCTTGCTTGTGTGCAAACTGCATTTCCTCAGACATCTATCATGAAGTTTTTGTTCTGTTCTTATTTTTTAAATAATTGTGGTTAGATGATACTATCATGGAAGAAGGATTTTTATTGTTTGAGATATCATAAGCATTGGTTAAATGGAAGAATTTGGTTCTGGTAATTGTGAAATATTGTGAAGTTTATGACTTCTCCCAAATAAAAGAAGAACGCATCCTAGATTACATTTCAAGCCAAAACAAGCCTTGCCTGGGGGTGAGGGGGCAATCTGTAGAGGGTAACGGAAATGATCGAGCATCTTTCATGCACTATTCTGTAATCAGTTTGGGAACAGTCATATTATGTTTTTCTGCTGTCTCATTTGCTGTAACTCGACAGGAATTAGCTATGCAAAAGAATGACAGAAAACTCTGCAAAGCTTTGCATCTACATCAGTTTATTTTACTCCTGCCTGAGCACCTGTTTCAAGGTGCCGAACCCTGTCTTGCTTCACATAAACAACATCTTCCACGTCTCTTCCTTTTGATTTTCCTCTCTTTCATACGTTGAGTTCTCCACCTTGCCCTGTGCTGTCAGGTTAACGTTGCCTTCACCTGTGTTCACAGAGAATGCAAATAAACTGGAAGAAAGTGCACGAGGGATCTACATCCCCTGTCCAGAGCATTACAACGGCTTCTGCATGCACGGCAAGTGTGAGCACTCCACTAACATGCTGGAGCCATCTTGCAGGTAACCCTTTTCCTGCTGAGGAAGGAAAGCTACGCGCACGAAAATATTGACTTACAGAAAATACTTACTCTAGATAAACTGTGGAAAATAATGGTAACTATGGCCCTTTGTGCTGCAAAATCCATTAGACTTAAATTATTCAACAAAGTCCCTGTTTTATGTGGCAAAACAGTATTGAGTTATGCACAACGATAATTGATTGTAAAAACACTCGGTAACCTTCGGTTGTTTTTAAATATTTTTTAAAAAACACTTCCCAAAGTACACAGGCAGCCGCAAGGTAGCCCCCTCAGACAGAAGGAGTGGAGTGCCACCAGGGACATGTCCCCAGTGTGGCAGGGGTGACACTTGTGGTGCACCCAGCCGGAGCAAAGATGGTCCCCATGGGTGGGAGGTGGCTTTGGAGGAGGCTAGGGCAGGAGGAGGAGTAATGGTGAAGGCACCATGGTTGCTGCTGCCATTGACCGACTTCTGCATCTTCCTGCTTGGGCTTTTTAATGGAAGCAGGGTGGGAGCTAAGTGGGAAAGCCACTGCCCGTTCCCCAAAATCACAGCGGGGCGGTGTCAGGCTGCAGGACGGGAACTGGTGAGCAGCGCAGCAGGCGGCACTGGGGTGGATGGTTGCAGCATCAACAGAGGGTTTTTTATAGCAACCAGACAAAATGTAAATGATGTACCCACTTGCAGGAACATCTAATCACATTTCATATGGAGCTTGGATGATTGCTTATCACCTCCTTAGGGGTAATCTGCATAAGAAGCCACGACTAGATGGCTTTCAGCCCTCCCCCACCTCCCCAAAGAAAGGGAGAAATCTAAAATATGTTGTGCAAGGTACTAAATGGATTTTTATCCTGATGTGCAAGTACTTGCACTTGGTGCTAGATGAGTCCTAGTCCTCTGGGCACCTCCTGGCACTACCTCTGTTGTTTGCTGTCACAGACCTCAGTGACACTGAGGACTTGAAGCCTTCCCTCTGAGAGGTCCAAGGAGGCACCGATGATCTTGCTGGGGACCCATCCTGCAAAAACAAACAAAAAAAAAACCATAAGCTAGTGCTTAAGCCACTGGTTATTTTTTTTTTCAGATGTATTTTGTTTCAGAATTCTTCAAAATAGGCAGGTATAACTGGAAGAAGTATTTTTCGTTTCAGATGTGATGCCGGCTATACTGGACAACACTGTGAAAAAAAGGACTACAGCGTTTTATATGTGGTTCCAGGTCCGGTACGATTTCAGTATGTCTTAATAGCAGCTGTGATTGGAACTATCCAGATTGCTATCATCTGTGTTGTAGTCCTCTGTATTACAAGGTCAGTATCTCTGATACTTTGCAATAGAAAAAGAAAGGACTTTTTTTCCCTGCTTTATGCGCTGATTATACAGATCTCAGCAGTGACACTTTTGATAACAAATACTGTTTAATTCACCAGCAAACAGGTGATATTGTCTGGTCCCACCAGCCAGTGCTCCTTTATTGTTACGACTAAATTTTTACTTCCATTTTAATCAAACTTAGGTAGCAACCGTGCCTACAGCAAATGAAGTTTCCTATTTTGTATTCAGATGCTTGGACGAATATTGTTCATATAAATAAGGGGAATATAAATACAGCAGCTGGATCAACACTTAATAAAACTAATCATATCTCCATCTGGTTTCCTCGAGGGCCCATTCCCTTAGTCCTAATCAGACAAAGCATACAAACTTTTAAGCCTGTTTGCAGTCCTATTGATTAAATGATTTCATTAGGCTTGTATATGTTCGAAGGTACTGCACATGTTTAAGGTCTTCACTAGATGGTGGCACACCAAGCCATGTATGAATTTATTTATTTTTTAATGAGGAGTAAGAGTTCATTTGAATGGGAACAACAGCTCCAAGGTGGTTCAGAGGGGAGGTATAACTGCCGTTCCTCTGCACGTGCTGCTCTACTTCCCCACTGAACTATTGTACTGTCTCTGGGAGGGTCTGGGGTGAATTCTCAACTTCAGGAATCTTCAGGCTTCTCTCAGAAATCACAAGGTGAAATTCACTCAGCTGGCAACACTGATACAGCACTCTTTTAGAAATAAATTTCTTTTAAAAAGACAAGAAAGTAAAAGCCAGGTATCACACCTCTGTAGAAAATAAAATTTCCAATGTATTTTAGTCCCTATGTTGCACTACCTGGCTGGAAGACAAGTGTAGCATTTCCTCCTGGAAAAGACAAAAAAGAGACTCATAAATCCTTCTGTGACTTAAAGGCATAAAACAAAACCATCTGATGAAACCTAGCTGCTTTTTTTGGCCAAGCTGAGTCCATCAACTCAATGCTAGATGCCAGAAGAGGCAATAGATAATATTGTGGTGGTATTCACAGAAGTAACTCAAACAACCAAAAAGGTAGTGTGTAGGAAGAAAAAGAAGATGGTGTAGTAATTGATAATGGAAAAAATGCTCGGTATCATTTTTTTGAGTGACTGGTTTTGTCACCTTCATGCAGTAAAGCAAAGTACTTCATACTGAAGAATGAAGACAGTATGCTCTGAGTGATCTTGCACTGCAATGCAAATTGCCTATCACCCTGTTTTCGTACATAGATGTTACCTCTTCCCGCAGACTTTGTAACCAAGTTAATTTATGATCTTTTGACTTTTCTCTGTAATGCATGTAATTACTGCAGAGCATCCTCCATCCCAGCATAATGATTTGAGATACATTTGCAAAAGTGTACTCTTAAGTGGCTTAAGAGAAATCCATGTGACAAGAGAGTGTTGTGGCAGCATATGCATAAGTAATTGAGTTTTTGAAGTCATCTACTTTGGAGAACTTTAATGCACTGGTTTGAACTCCCTGCCCTGAGCTCTTGAAAATGCTAAAACCACCCTCTCAGGTTCCTGGGAGAAAGGAGCAAAGCTTCAATCAGTCAGAGGCCACTACGGCCGAATTCTTCACTGGTCTTTTCAGTGCAGCTTCACCTAACTAATCTATCAGAAGATCTTGGTGCACTTTGTCAAAGCCCTGCATTTGAGCTGCATAAGGATATCATGGTAAATCTAGCTGTTGTCACTGCTCTTAGAATCGTACCTGTAAAATGGTGCAAGTATAGGTGGTGTCCCCCAGTGCTGGAAAGCTCTGATTTGTTCTTCAGTGGCTCTATTCCTTGATGAGCTCAGCACCTGGCTGCTCGTCACTAGTGCCAGCAGAAAGCAGGCGATGGGAAGAAGCCGCTGGGGTGGAGCAGGGGACCAGAGAGCAAGAGGTACGGAGGGCAAGAGATGGAGCAGTGAGGCATGGTCCCTGCGCCAGAGGACTTTTAGCTTAGAGGTAAGGCAAAAGACAGGCAGTGGTACAAGTGAAGGAGGATGGTAAATAACGTAGGTATGGCCTAGTGTCATAATGATTCCCAGCAGTTTTCTTTATGGCTTTGCATTTTTTAGTGCTTCCCTAATGTTTAGTCACAGCAGCTTATTTATGTGAAGAAATAACTTGATTAAAAATGAATGCATAATGCATTTTACCTGCTATGAATCACATTGTGAGTAACTCACGCTTGCAAGCAAGCTTCAGTGGAGGGAGGGCAGGCAGCCTGTGCCCTAGTGCCTTGTTTACGCCGATGTAACTGCTGTGTTCGTAAGTGAGGGCTTCCCCGCCACCAAGCACCACAGGGAACTTTCCGTTGAAGACTTAGGGACCAAGGAGAAGCTGTCACTCTGTTTTTAGTAGATGAGTATGTCTGAAAGGCTGGTTAAATGCCAACACCCCTCTTAAGAAACCCAGACACAACAACCTGTAAGTCCAGTAGCGTTGTATTTAAGCAGTCGTGGTGTCAGTAGTTGGCCCTGGTGCCTTTCCAGAGTACAGCTTTGCTTTCATCGGTCGGTACCATCGTGTATTATGCAACTAAAACATGGGTATTTTTGGTTAAGAGATGCTTTTTCATAGCCTTAGTTGGAGTAATCTCTATGTTTGAATCGATTACTCTCAACCTTGGACGAAGTGACCATACAGGTACTGTCAGATTTTGGGGAAGCACCTGCAAGATGCATGTCTCTTTGCGTCCAGCTGGAGCAGTCCAAATCCTCTGTTCTCCAGGAGCACACGGCCACATCCCCCGAGATTGCTGACCATCCTGGCCATCCCCCAGCCACCTTGTCCTTCCATGTTCCTTACAAAACCAGTCCAGTTTTGCCCACTGTCCACACAGCTGTGGCTTCCCAGCTGAAACTGCCACCAAAGGCTTTTCCCCCAACCCTTCTTTGCTTGGTTGAGTGCTGGGGCAAACCTTTTGGTTCAAATCCTCGTCGTTTGGGACATGGGAGGAAACCCTGGCAGCCCAGACCCCTGCGAGGTCCTGCTGTGCCGCCGCTGTCAGCAGGGGCAGGAGAGGCCACCTGGGGACGTCGGGGCTGGGAGGCTCAGTGTGCGCAAGGCGTGGGGCTGAATAAGTCAGCCCTGCTGCTAACAGCGGCTCCCCAGCTCGCTCGGAGAAGTTTGGTTGCCTTTTCTGGGAGCAGGCAGTCAATAACGAGTTTGTCTTGAAATCACAAACTAGCTAAAGTCTGCATTAGTTTCATAATGAAAGCTCTGCCATAACCTCCAAGAGCACTGGCAACACAGGCTTATTTTTCCTGTAGTAATGATAGCAGCCTGCTTTCCTGCTTCTGAGAAAGGAAAGAAGCAAAATATAGCGCACAGCTACACAGTTTCTCATGAGGGGGTGGTCCCGTTGGCTAAAAGTGAGACAAGTCAGGACAATCTGACCCATATTTTTGTTAGACATTTATATAATTGTGTTTCAGCAATGTGAAATGCTTCGTAAGTCCTCATGCTCTTGCTCTTATTTAGCCTTTCAGTTGGAGTCATGAAACTATAGCATCATTTCCATTCAACAGGGAAAAAAAACTCTAGCCTTTTTGATTGGAAGGGGTCACTAAAATTTTCACTGCTTTTTGCTGCTAGAGCGTGACTTGACGCGTAGCTGAAGGCACGAGCCGTGAGCTCTCACGGCACTGAGGAGGGGTGGGCTCACCCCTGGGCATGACCCGCTGGGCTTCGCAAGGTGCCGCCAAGGAAAGCTTCGTGGAAGAGAAAAACTAGCTAGCACGGTGCAGAGGGCTTTTCTTCCATGTCAGCACGCACTGGGGGGCTGCAGGGCTTTCCATCGCGCCGCTCCGGGAGGGTGTTACTCGTACTGAGCATCAGCTGGAGACCGAGGTGGAACGCGTGGCTGTGTCAGGAGGAGCTTGTTGCTCGTCCTGTGCAAAACGTCAGCTGGGTCACCCTGGGTGAGGGGCTGTTTCTGTTGCTAGCTGTTTTTCCGTAGCTCACCGTTTTCCTACCGATCCCACAAATACAAGGAGCGTGAGCATCTTTAGAGGGTGTTGGCGTCACACTGCTGCAGTTCTGCTTGCCCAATTTTGGCTGTAACCCCCTTGGCTTTCCGTCACTTGTAACTGCCTGCGACCGTCACCAAGGGCTGGACTTCCCCACGCTTTCTGTCTAAGTGTGCATCTCCGTGAGAGGAGACCAGAAACATCCTGTTACCTTCCCATTGGTGGGAAGCGCTTCCAAGCGGCCCCCGTAGCCAGTGCTGCTTTAGGTGCAAGGCTGAAACGTGCCCTCGCTGAGCAGCACCGTAAGGCTTGCTCCTGACGCAGGAGACCTTTGCGTTTGCAGACAGCCAGAGGAAAACAAGATTTTGTCTTTCCAGTGCGGTTGCTTGCCAAGCTAAGCCAGGCGGCTGGGTGAGGAGCGCAGTGGGGTGTGGGCACCCATGGGTGAAGGGGCTGCTCACTCATGTCCTGAGCGTGGGGCCTGTCCGTGGAAACTGGCAGCGGTTGCAGAGGCTCAGCTCCTCAGAAGGGCAGCCCACGAGAGCACTTACTGCTGCATCCGCTTTGTAAGTATTTGCCAGGCCTGGGACTCCCGGAAGGTGAGCCTGAGTCCCTCCTAAATTGTCCACCAGCGCCTCACTGAAAATAATCCCATTATTTAAAAAATAGCCCAACTGCAACTGAGCAACACGGCGCAGCAGGGTTGTAGTAAGGAGCAGGAATCTTAAGGTTTCCCCTGCCGCATTTTTGTTTGTGGTTTGTTGGTTTTTTCCCCTGACAATACGGAGTGAGACAAAGTCCCCGTGACATCAGCCAGCCCTTCCCATTGCATGGAGGAGGAAACGCGATGAGTGCCAGACAGCCCCTCTTTAGCGCTCACATCCGCTGCTGCCCGCGGCGTTTGTCCAGCAGCTGCCTTGTTCCGAACTGCGTGCTCTTACAACTCTCTTTTCCAGGAAATGTCCCAGGAGCAACAGAATCCACAGACAGAAGCAAAACACAGGGCACTACAGTTCAGACAACACGACGAGAGCATCGACAAGGTTAATTTAAAGAGCGCATGTTTCCACAATGGCAAAACTAACTGCAGAGAGCTTGGACTACAAAATACAGTATTATAGACAAAAGATTAAGACAAGATCTACACATGTTGCCTTGCATTTGTGGTAATCGACACCAATGAGAACATGTACTACAGCTATATTTGATTATGTATGGATATATTTGAAATAGTATACATTGTCTTGATGTTTTTCTGTAATGTAAATAAACTATTTATATCACACAATATAGTTTTTTCTTTTTCATGTATTTGTTATATATAATAAATACTCAGTGATGAGAAAAAAATTGGCTTTCTTAAATTTGCTGTATCTCATAGCTGTGTATAGTCTTGGGATATTGTACGTGGACACTAACAAATCTCTTTTTGTTTTTTCTTTTTCCAGTTCTAGTGGCAATTTTGAGTCTACTGAACTCAGTAGTAGGGTTTTGAGTTGGTCCAAGATCAGCGACAATTATGGATGTGGGAAAGGTGAAGAATAATTTAACCTACATTGAGGAGGGATAAAATATTTCAGATCCGGACTCAACTACATTTCATCAGCTGCCTTCTCCCATACCATCTATCTTTACTCTCCCATAGCTTAGAAAATCCTTGCCTTCTAAATTAAGTCCTAACTGAAGGGGAAATGGGAATTCTTGGTAACTGCTTATGGGAGTGTCGGGGGTAATGTTTTGATTTGGGAGGGAATTAGGTGTCTGTCGAGGTGAACCCTGTGAGAACGCATTGCAGCATCTCCAACACTGGTCACTGGAGTGAGTGAAAATTGCTTCCTACTGTTGATTGAAAATTATTAGGTTAAAAAAGTTAATAACATAATAACAGCTGAAATGCCAGCACCGTTTGTACCTCATGAACATGCTGATATAATTTATTTTTTCAAAGAGAAGGTGAAAACCACTCAGAAAATACCTTATGAATAACTTTATGGGTGACCCTACTCCATTAAATGTAATGAACTCAAATGTTGGCTGTACCTTGGGAAAATAAGGGCACGTGTTTTGTCACATCCACATGATGGACAAGGTGCAAAGTTATTTCCATGGTAGCTGAAACTCTCCAAAACACTTTCTTTTGAGAAGCTAATATTACTCTAGTTTGTGCTGTGAATTTTGAAGATGACAGAGTGACACTGAAGGGCAGAGAGTGGTCACTTCACTCGTGCTGGATAGCATCCACTCCACTGATTGACTGCTGGAGCACTGGTCACACTAAAAAACATAATTGAACTAAAAAATCAGCTTGTAACGTTACTCATTGTGCTTCTCCTTCCCAAAGAGACTGCCTGGGCAAAAACTACCCGTGACAAAAGTTAGGAGTATTTTTCACCGTCATCACCACGTAAGAAATTGCGTTTGGGTCTCAGTCAGATCTGGGGTTACCCGGGGTGACGGATCGTGAGTGTGTTTCCATCTCCTGCCTTCAGCATTAGTCTGATCACTCACGACGGTCGCCACCAGCCCCACCGGCGACAGTCCACCCGATCTGGCCTTCAGACACGGGTGAAGCGGTATTTCTACTCTAACATGGCTTTTGGTTCCCCACCTTCCCACCCTAGCCTGCTTTAATCCATTGCATGATGTTCACATGGTCTCAGTTTTTGTCTTGTTCCGGGTTTCTTGAATTTTTAAAGGTAATAAAAGGCGATTGGCAAGAGATGCTTCCCGGCACCTGGTCTATGCTGATTGATGGGAGTGGGAGTGCGGTGCCTGGGCAGGCCGCGGGCAGGAGGCGTCTCGGCGGCGTCATGGTGACCCTCTTCAGACTCCTCCGGCAGCTCAAGCCGCCGCGGCGACGGCGGGGAGCGCCGCAGCGCTGGGCTGAGGATTGGGCCGGAGGCAGCACTGCGCTGCAGCCTCCCCCTGTGCCTTGCGCTTCTCTGAGTGAGGTG
>VXAL01001479.1:692348-713103 GCA_013399475.1 Chauna torquata | reverse complement strand
CACACGATGGCGACTTTTGTAGGCGACAGCCCAGAAGCACCCCCCCCCCCCCCTCCCCGGGACTATCAGTTCTGGATTGTTTACTTCAGTCACTTACATGAAATGCAAAATCAAGTGTTAACACATACGTGCAGCCATGTAGCTATAGCAATAAACCTAATTAAAAAATATATATATATATTCTTAGCCTGTCCTGAAATAGCATAGCATAGCTAGAAGCAGAAATAGGCATCCAGCGCACCATCTCTACACTTCCCGACGTTGCTGGCCCTGCATGTACCGTGCAGCGCCGCATTCAGTCCCTGAACAGCCCGCACTGTAGGGGTGTTGCTGGCTGCACCCCAGCTGCAGAGCCTGCCACAAATCTGTCGCACCTCTGACAACCAGGCCGGTTTTTAAGAACTTGCTGCAGATAAGGGCAGAAAGAGGAAAGTGACGTTGTTTGTAATGCCCAGGGGACGGCTCCCACCATCAGAGACCTCCTTGTGCCCCTAAAACTGAACCCTCACCACGCTAGCGTGGGCATGCAGCTGACAATAATAGCGTCTTGGGGGTGCATGGGAAGCAACGGCGATTTCTGCGTAAAACATGTAGAACTTGGATCGAAGAGAGTTACAAATCTGGAGGACTGGGTTTTGGTTTGCTTTTTTTCTTTCCTGAAGGGACGAGAGCATCCTGAGCTCGCACGCCTTCCCGAGCTGCTGCACTGGGGACCAGGGGCGCATCCCCCATAGGCAAGGCAGCCAAGGTCAGCAAGGGTTTCGGGCTTGGGGTAGGACTCAGTGCATTACCAAAAAAAAAAAAAACAAAACAAAAAAAAAAACCACAACCACCATGCTGTTTGTGGAAGACAAATTCCGGATTTGACTGGAGATCCGTGGGTCAAAGCTGCAAGCGATACTGGCTGTTCAGGGGTGCTGCTTAAGCTGGAGGAGGCTGGAAGCAAGAGAAAACAATTTCATAGCATGGTGGGTAAGAGCTAAACAGGAGGCAAAGCTCAAGCATTCATCCCTTGGGCTGCAGGAGCACAAACCTGCTCCTTCGAGCACTGCACCAGGTCCCATAAATTGCACAGCGGTGTGTGTAGGTACCGTACGTGCACCATACGTGCACCATACGTCCCGACTGTGGAGCGGGACATGCAACCCACGCCTGCTTCCTCCCCAGACGCCTCTCCGTCGTGATGCGCTTCCCTCCAGATGCTCGCTAGCGCTCCTCTCCACCCAGCGCTAGTGAGACGCGTTCACGTAAGGCCACCTTTCCAAAAATACTGACGGGAGACTGGGGATCCTCCTGCAGCCAGTGTCCCCTTTAGCTTGCCTTCCTCTGCACCAGGAGGAACAGTGATTACCTCAACTAATAATATAAAAAATAAATACTAGATAATAAGTACTAGATACAATAAAAAATAAACAGCCATTTGGGCCGTGTTTTCTTGCTGCAGCAGACATCAGGGGCTCACTGCTCAGGCAGCGCGAGGTCCGATCGGCTCTGCGGGAGCTCCCTGGATGCCAGACCAGGTCGCAGCGAGCCAGGGACGGGGCCGCGTCCGTGTTTGGGTTACCGGCGGGTGGGCGGCAGGCGGGGAGCACCGCATATTGCTGCCTCCCGTTTTCCAGGAGCGGCTCTCGAAAAATCCTCCTCTTCAAAGCGCTCTCAAAGCTGCTTTGAAAACAAAATGATTAAAGGCTCTGTCTCCTCTCAGCTGACATCAGACGCACCTCGCGCTGCATCCTTGCTTTCACCCCTCATTACGCGTGCCGCTTTGCCGCGGTGCTGAGTTTCGCGTGAGCGTGGAAGGTGCCACCCCGATTAGAAGCGAGGTTCGTTACCGCACAGCAAAGGCTGTGCACCTTTCTGTTATTCGTGGGTTTGTGGCTGCTTGCAAGACATTCACAGGCACCGGTCCCCATAGGGTCGCAGGTAAAGCGGAGCCAGGAAGGACCACATTTTTGTCATAGCGTTGGTTTTTTTTTCCTCCAGTTACTTCAGCTGGACTCGGAGGTGGATGGAGATACTCTGGGCCGTCACAATCAGGTCTTTAAAGCCATTTTATTACTGATAATATTTTATCCAGAGTTACAGTCTGGATGAGCCACAACCGGGCCGACTGAGCCCATTAAATTCTGGTCTCTTTGACATGGAAGCCAAAATTCTCATTTTTTGCCCTGCATGCACAGGGCCGCCAGGAAACTGGGGCTCTGGGGACACGGATGGACAGACGTGTCAGAGGCAGCCACGTCTTACAGCAGCGCATCTTTAGTCTGAAGTAATGCTTTTTATATTAGGTGGGTTTAATTTAGTTTAGCTTCAGTTTAATTAACAGTTTTGTCCCAGCAGGAGGGCTGCTGAAAACAAAGATGCTTTTTTTTTAAAAAAAAAAAAGCATTTTTTATTTTTTTGTCAACTTTTCCCTTTTTTTTTTTTTTTGCTGTATTGTATGAGAGCCACAAAGCAATAAAATATTCCGCAGTCTCACACAGAAGCAGCCAAGGCTGCATAATGGAAAAGAAAAAAATAAAAGCACGCGAGGAAACTGGTCTATAATGCTAACTAGATGGCATTCGCCCCGGCTCTGTCAATAAAAAATGAGTCTCTTTGATGGGCCCAGGAGGAGCCCAGCGGCGACCGCGTGCGGGACCCCTCCAGTGCCGCGCTTGGCGGCAGAGCTGCCCCACGCCCCGGCAAACCACCCGGAGGTGAGAAGTGTTCGCACACCCCGGCAGCTCCTCGTAAAACCGCGGGGCGAGATGCTGCAAGAGGGGCTTGCTTTGCTTCAGGCCACCCGGGAAGGCAGTGTGATTATTCAGGGTAAAATCCTGCTTCTGCGTGCAGTCACCTCGACGGGTGCAGGGGCAGGTTTTATGGCGAGGAGCTCTCAGCGGCGAAGGTGAGGAAGAACCGGGTAATGTGACCTGGATCAGGGGCTATAGATAGCGCTTCCTGCATGTTTTACATTTTCAAATAAAAAGGAGCTTCTTGTTTAATGGTTAATAAAAATGATTAGTGCTCCCAGGACACTGATTCTGACAGATGCAGAACGGTTGGAGGGACCAGCTACAAGGCAAGCGGGAGGATGAAACCCATTTTCCTTTTTTTTTGTACTGTTGAGTACATCTCCACCAGCATTTGCAAGTTAATATGCAGTGTAATTATATGTTGCTCCTGCCACAGAAGCAAAGCACGTGTGATGGGCCAGGGCCCGCCAGCCACGGCACAGCAAACACTTCTGCAGCAAAGCAAAGCTGCCAGCTAAGCGTGCACGCGTGTATATGTACAGAATACACACACGTATGGGGTGGGCATTGTACAGGCAGGCAGGCCCATTCCCTCACAGCACATGCTGCTCCGAAGCCACCCGGGCTCGGCCGCCCTTCGGGCGCGTCGATCTGCTGCTCGCCCCGCGGGGTGAGGCTTCCTTCCCTGCTGCGCTTCTCCACGGGAAGGGACCCGGTGTGCCGGCTGCGAGGGGCTCATTTACTTCATTAAGCGTTGCGAAGGGTGCCCCGAGGTCTGCGTGCATGTGGGACCATCAGGCAGGAATGGTTTTTATTACGGTTGCAATCAGTCATAGTCGTTTTCCCAGCGATATGTCTCCTGTCCAGATGTCTTCCCATCCAGCTCCCAAATTTTGTGACGCCAACGTTACGAAGGTGGGCTGGTCCAAATCCCGCGTCACATGGCACAGGAGTGAAACATTTGTGCAAAAATACATTTTTTTAAAATGAAAAGACAAATGAAAGAAAGGGGAACAGCTGGATAAAAACGAATTGAGCAGCGCATAAAAGAGACAAGAGATTAGGGAAGATAACGTTTTAGTTTAAGCGTTCCATCATTATTAATTCATTTGGTGCTCTTTGTGATAATACCAATCATTTGGAATTCATTTGGTGTTTATGTGGATGTCATCTCAACTTCTGCAGAAATTCCAAAGTAATTCAGCATTAATGTGCTATTAAGCATTGTTACCAGCCACTACCTTCATTACTTTACCAGCACAGAATAATCTTTCTTTCCCCATTCTCTGAATTCAAACTCCAGTGTTTGTTTTGCCTTTATCTTTATTAGGGTCTTAAAATGTAACGCTTCTATTTAAAAATTCTCCTTATGCTACATTACTGCTGTCTATTTTTTTGATGGCATCAAAACTATGCAAATAAAGGAGGGGGTTAATGGTGATTTTTCTTTTTTTTTCACTGGCGTTTGACTGAAAAACAACCGAAGATGGGTCGGCTCGTCATTGACAACAGCCAAGCTACCGAGCTGGTATTTCTGCTCACAGCAGATGACGCCGAACCAGATCTGCACGCAGTGCCATCTGCAGGGTTGGTTTCTTGCTCGGGGGCAGGATGGGTGCCCCCCGCCCCCGGTCACTTTTGGGAGCAGAGCCCCCGCGGCGGAGGGGCTGGGGCTGGCTTCCTGCTCAGGGCAGGGCTCGCAGCGCTAGGTGCCAAACCGCGTGGGCTCACGAGTCTCCGAAGTGGTTTTGTTCTGAATTTTAATACTGGAGACGCTCGTAGCGGCCCCCCCATCTCTAAGTCACCCGTCGCTTCCTATTATACAGCATCCCCATGGTCTGTTTTTTAAGACTCTCTCAAGCCACCCCAGGCTGCATCCAGCCGCGGGAGCACCCCCGCCCCGTCCTGCTGGGGCCCCCAGCCCCACCAGAACCCCTGGGCTGGGGAGGGGGACAAACTGAGGCGGGGGGGACAGTCCGAGGGGGCCAAGTTGCCGCTGACAGCCGCTTTCTGGGATCGCCACGTGGAGCAGTGCAGCTGCCGCCCCCTTCGGAGGAGCATCCTTCTGCTTCCAGCTGGTGAATGCTCAGATGGCGGTGGTGGTAATGAATATTCTGGGGCCAAACCCTGTCAATAGAGGGGGAAAAAGGCTGCACTGGCAAATAACACTGCAAAAAAAAAAAAAAAAAAAGCTCTAGGAGATTAAATGGAAAAAAAAAAAAACAACCCTGCATTAAAAGAGCATTAATTAGGTTTTATAGTCAAGGACTCAAAGATTAGAAAATGCCAGATTGCTGGTAGTCTGCAAAAATAATTAAAAAAAAAGAAAAGAGAAAGGCTCGGTTCAGCTCCTAGCTGCGGCAATCGTGTTGTGCCGCCCCCTAATTACAAGCGCAGGCAAATTTTTTCCCCAGGACACCTGCTTCTTTTGGCCCATGGGCAGTGGCGTGTGGGGGCAGAACGAAGCGTGCGCTTGGCAGCGCTGGAGCTGGCATCCACGGCCGGAGAGCTTGACCGTGCAACCTCATCCCGCTCCTTTAGCGGCGCTTCGTAGCAGGCGTTTTCTGTTTGAAAGCACAGGCACGCGTGTTTGCTAGGAACGCGTGGCATGTCCTACCCTGACCAAGCCACGGGCCAGGCAGCCCCCTGCTCCAGCGTCCTGCATCCTGGATGCCCGCTTTTCACGGGGAGAAGTCCTCTGGGCGGCTGACGAAGCGAGGCCGGTCAGCGTGAGTGGGTGCCGGGGAGCAGCTGCTCGCTCCGGTCACAGCCCCGGGAGGCAGCTGGAGGACGGGGATGCCACCGGCTGGCCCCTGGCAGGGCTCAGCCTCCTCTGCCGCGCGCAGCTGCACGCGGAGCACCAAGCCCGCCGCAGAGGGATTTTCCACTTAATGAAAGCCCTGGGAAGAATAGGGATGTGTAGAGGTTAAAGGAACCTGGCAGCGCTTACTTGTCTGTCATGTCTTTAAGGACTGCCATTAAGTCATAAACGTGACAAAGATTAAAGAGTTTATTAGTGTTATTAGAGACTTGAGATAAAATGCTATGCCTTGCAGGGTCTCTCTCCCTCTCTCGCTATTTAATGAAAACATTTTCATCACTTGCTGAATCTATTATACCAAATATTCATTTCAGGAGTCCTAAGATGATTTTATTTTAATTAGAAAAGATGTAGCAACCACCTGAAAGTAATAGAGCTGAGCACCTCGCCACGGCTCCCTTTCCCCACTCCCGGCAGGCGAGCATTTCCCCAGCAGCCGAGCTGCCCCCGAGACCCTCGGGAGCCCCAGAGCCTCAGCCCTGGCGTGTGCCCGGGCAGTGACAGCTTCATACCAGAGCCTCCCGACAGCTCAAGACCTTGTATTTGCAACGCAAGCAGCTCGCAGACGCTCTTTCGTTTAAACTTTCCAACCAGCCCGACTTCATTTGTTAATTTATTCTGCAACCTGATTTACTGTTAATTTATTTTGGCAAAGAAGGTATCCCAGCTTTAAATTCCAATTAATTAAAGGGGAGGGCTTCATGTTTTTGCTGCGCAGTATCTTCACGACATGCTGTATCCCATTTTAGCGCTGCACCGAAGCACTTCAAAACTTTATCACCAGAACCTAATATAAACCCATACATCTGCAAATTAATTTCACGCACACCAAAGATTGCCCTTTGCAAATGCACCTTTAAGAGCCGAATTTTGGCTGTAGCAATCATCACCTGTTGCTTAGCAACGGCCATGGCATCACTGGTTTGTGCTAAACGCGGATGCAGAATTCGGGATGCACCTCTCCACCCCATGGTCTCTGGTCCCGCCCGGCCCCTGGTCAATAGCGTCAGATTTTGTTAACTTTCCTTTTTTTTTTTTTGGAGGGGTGTCCAATTTTAGGGATCTTAAAAATACCGTAGTAATCCTCGGCCATCTGAGTAATTCTAAGAGGCAACGGAAAGTGTGGTGCTGTGCTGTGACCACGAAGGCAACTCCGACACACATCGCCGCGAGCGTGGTTGTGCCTGAACTGCTGCTGCCTCACCATTTTGCACTGGAGGCTTCTAAAAAATTGACACCGAGGTTCTTGCAAGAAACCCAAGGCTAGAAGGGGAAAAGAGATTATATTCAGACTGTCCTAAGGATGTCCCGAGGCTGTTTTAAACTTCCCGAAGCCCAGGGAAGACCCCACAGCCCAAACTTGCTGCCTCCTACCTCCATCCTTGCTATGAGACTGTCCTGCAGCAAATAACACTTGCATTTCCGCAGGCGTGCCTGTGTCCGTCTGTCCGTCCGTCCGTCCGTCCATCCACGGTACCGCCTGCCCTCCCCGACGCGCCGCCCGCGGCCACGTGCATATTCCAGCAGCATCCCGGGGCAGCCTGCAGAGACAGGACCGCGGGCCAGATGCTGCACTTTAAAGCCGTTATGTAGGCACAGCTAAGTCACAAAAAACGAATGCCAGGCTTGTAATCAAGGAAAAATTAGTGGAGAGGGTGAGCACGCAAGGCAGGCGGTCCTACCCGCAGCCTTGACTCCGTTTTTGGCAAGGATGGCCGGCTTGGCGAGCACCATGGCAATGAGATAAACTGAAATACCAGGTGCCGGGGCTGCTCTTTGAGGCAGTTATCCTCCAGGGCAACAAGGAACACGACGAAAAGGTTTCTGGAGACACGGTGTGGCTGCAGGGCGAGGGCTGCTTGCACTCCTGCAGCCAGAGCTGGGCGTGCAGAGCCAGGTGGGGCTGCAGCAGGGAAGCCCCAGCAGCCGTTCTTAAATTCCTAAATACGCTACTTCTCCAAGCCACAGCTGAACAGTTTGGCACCCCAAATCCCCTCTGCATGATGTGCCGCGACCGGCAGCTTTTGTTTAGGAGAGGCCCGGGGTTAACGCTGCAACTGCAGCAGCTTGCTGGGGACGCATCCCCGCGCCTTGCCCTCCGCCGCTGCCACGTGCTGGGCTGGCAGAACAAGGGCGGGAAGTGCGGCGATGCTCTTCTGGCGCGTCTGAGCTGCAATGGCTACCAGCAAAAATGCTGAATGTGTGCATATATGCATATATATATGTATAAATTATATATGACTAGGAGTGCCTTTGAGCAGAACGATGCAGGAGGCCAGCCCGGGGCTGGTGGGAACACACAGCGGCAGCAGCAGCACTGAGCTCAGCCCGCGGGAATTCACCCGACCTCAGCCAGGTGAGGAGGAGGGCAAGGATGCCCAGGTCCTGCGGTAAGCCTCGGAAGCTTTTACATCTCTCACCCACAGGGTATCTTATAGTTTAATTTTTAAAACCGTGGCCATGAAAAGCAAGAGTGCACGTGAGGACAGCAAATTGCCCGCTAGTGCAGGTCTCGCTGCAGCAGAAATGTTTGTTACAGCAGCGAACGGTAAGGAGGCGTGCCTGGCCCAGCATGAAACGCAGAACAGGGGAAACAAACGTAAAAAGCTCCACAGAAGTTTTAATGGGTTCTTTCACATGTGGAATGGCATTTCGATGGTTTTTTTTACACGATTTTCTTTTTCTTTCTTTTTCTTTCTTTTTCTTTCTTTCTTTCTTTCTTTCTTTCTTTCTTTCTTTCTTTCTTTCTTTCTTTCTTTCTTTCTTTCTTTCTTTCTTTTTTCTCTCCAGCTTTTAGACTGACTATCGATGTGAGGGGTCCTTCTGCCTGCAGAGGAATAGCATTTCACAGCAGTCACCCACGGCAGCTGGGAGTCGAACAGCGGAAGGAGTGGCAAGCAGGGTGGGTTTGGCATGGGGGAACGGCACAAAATGGCGTGCATGCATCTCCCACTGGCTAAAAATGCAGAAAAATATGTGTGCATATATATATATGCTCCTTCCAAAAGATGGGAACAGTTTGCTCACTGACGTTTTCATCTCTGGCTGCTGCTCTTTTCACAAAGGACCTTTCAGATGTCAGTGGAAAACCTGTCAAAAGAAGCACAAATGGTGGTTGGGTCGGTTTGTGTTTGGTTGTCGGTGTTTGGCTGCATCGAGCCCCCTCCTCCTCGAAATCCTCGTTCACCCTGCAATAGGGGATGCTGCTCAGCCAGGAGTAGCGATGTCTTTTAGGGAAATGTTCCTTAATGAGGGCAAATAGTTTGAAGTGCAGCAGCATAGAGTATGCAAAAAGTATTGACTTTGATGCCTTCAGAGACTCTGCTCTGGTTAAAAGGAAATTAAAAAGGAAAAGAAAAAAAAAAAAGCAGCAATTTTATCTAGCACACTGCAATATTGCTTTCAGCCAAATTTGGTTTGCTTTCAGAAGAAGGGGTCCGGAAAACCAGTGCGGGCGGGAAAAGAACTCGCAACCACTGGCTCATTAGCGACACGGCAACAAACTCATTAGCAGCAGCAGCAGCAGCAATCGCTGCCCTGCCAGCAGCCCCGGTGAGGTTGACGGATGCAGGACCCGGCCCCGCATGGGACGGCCGAGGTGACGGAGCCCCCGCGGGGGCGAGGAACAGGGTCACTGCCCTCCAGCGCCGCCACGCACACCGGCTCGGCTCGGCTCGGCTCTCCTGTGGCCAGCGCTCGCCCTGCGAATCCTCCAGCACCCAGCAGCAGCAAAGCCCGCAGCCAGGCCACCCAACCCAGCGACTGTCCCCCTTCGAGCAGCCCCTGGCCTGAGCCGACAGCTGCACGGGGCTCGCCAAGCGTCCCTCCCCAACCCTGACACGCGGAGACACGCGAATGGCGGGCTCGGGCAGCCTGGCGCAGGCTTGAAAGACAACCGGGACAGCCTTCAGCCTGGGGCCGGCCACGTCCTCTGGTCGAGAGGTTGACAAGGCTGCCTGTGCCGGAGGTAGAGGCCTGAAGGTCAGGCCCAGCCCGGCCGGGTTGACGCGCTGCTCGGGGGGTGCACGGGGAGGGCATCGTGCCTGAGGGAGAGCCGGGGAGGTGGCCCAGCCTCGCTCCTCAGAGCACGAGAGGTGAACGTACACAGCTCTGCTGGTCCAACAGTGTTATTTTCTGACTGCTTGTGCTCTGCCAAGGGGCACTTTGCTTTTAAAGGACAGGCGACAAATCACTGATTTCATTTCTTCCCCAGGGAACGGAATTGCCCGATCTGGAGGCGGGTCACCTGCTGAGGCCGTCACAGGTGCTGTGCCAGCAGCCACGAGCCCCCAGGACCAGCCGTAGCAGGGCGTACCAAAGGCCCGGCGTCTGGTCTCTGACTTCGGATGACAGCGGAGGGTAAGACAGGGAGTCACACAGCGATGGTCCTCTTGCATGCCTTCATCCTCCCGGTGCTGTCCTTCCCGGAGAGAGCACTGCGAGGCCAGCCAGGACCACAGAGCAGCCCGTACGCGAGGTGGAAGGAAGGCCACGTCTGTGACCATGCACGCAGCCGGACAGGGCGCAGCAAAGCGGCCCAGGAGGGCTCTGAGGTGCCGTCAGCCACAGACCCTTGATGCTACCGAATGTCATCCCAACAGCTGCTAAAAAGGCCCGTCACCTCCCACTCACCTTCCTTACCCCCTCACGGCCCCCGAGGTGCCAGCTCTCAGAAGTCGCTGGGAAAGGTGGAGGACGCAATGCTTCCTCTGCAGGAGGACCCAGAGCAGCAGCCCTGATGTTCTCAGGCAGCTCTTGCCTCCACAGCTTTCCACAGTATGGCTTGCGTAGGTCTCTTTGGTGCCAGGAGGCACCGCGGATCTGTTCCTCAGCTGCCCTGCAGACCTGCCCAGCCTCTCTTCTGTGCTGCCTGTGCTTCCTGCTGCTGGCTTTCGGCAGCCACCCTCAGGCCCTCCCGCCGACGCTGCTGGGTCGCTGGGGAGGGCAGCCCGGAGACTCGGGGGCTGGGAGATGCTGCAGTGCCTCACCGCTGCAGCGGGGGTGGCGGCAAGGCCGGGGGGCTTGTCCTCTCCCCTCCGCCCGCGCATCTCCTGACTTCTGCTCACCTGTGAGCGGGGATTCATTAGAGCGGGAACGTCTCCCAGCTGCCCCGGCTGCTCCTGCCAACAGTTTTCTTGCTTCTCCCTGGTTAATGAGCTCAAATTGCAGATTCCAGGGTTTCCACAAAGCCTTTCCCATTCCTCCCTGTTCTTCTCCTTTGTACAGGTCCATATTGTCCTCTGCCAGTGAATGCTGTAGAGTCACTTGGAAGCATGTCTTCGCAAATGTTTGGTGTATGCAACCAAACCAAAAAACATCAGCAGAATTTGGTGGCATTACAGACTGAATGACCTCTGATGACAACTGCCAGTACAGACTGACCTGGTTGACTGGCAAAGTCATGCTGAAATTGATTAATATTTCTGATGAGAAAACAAAAACCTGAATCCAGAAACAAATATTTTGAAAAGGGTTTTGATTATTTCTTTAAAAGGTGACACAATTCACCTAAAGTTTGGCTCTGAGAAGCCTATGCAGATGACCATCATTCTCCACTAACTAGAATGAAGACATCAAGGGACATCAGCTAGCTCTTCCAGATACTCATCACTGCTGACTGTCAAACCTCTCCTCCTGCCATGTTTCGAAATCCCCACATCACTTAATACAATGGAAAAGAATGCAGAGATGTACCATTTTCCCTTTGAAAGCAAAATCCTTTCAAACTCAAAAGAAAATAATTATATGGATTTTTGCATAAAGTGGCACTAGTAATATGCTTCTAAATAGAGACATACAGGGCAATGGGCAAAAACACAGAGATCTGAACCCCACTTACCTTACAAAGCCATTTTTACAGGAGAGATGGAGGAAGGAGGGCGACAGGGAAAGGTAACTGGAGCCCAAATAATAACGGAGAGAAAACCAAGGTGCGGAATTAACCTTTTCCTAATTAGAAGTTGTACAGCAAAGGCAGCCAAGCAGCCGAGCACAATTTCAGAGAGACAGGGCTTGTGATACGTGAGACAAAGTGGCTGTCCTTCAGAAGGAGCGGCAGAGGACAGGACGCGGCCGGGCTCGGGAGCGGGATGGAGACGGGGCCACCACCCACGGCACACCCAGCGGGGCGATGGCCGAGCCCGCCAGCCCAGCAAGGAGCGAGCGCTGAGGTTTCACTGCAGGATGTAAGCTCGCCAGATAACGATCAGCAAGCGCAGTCTAAACAGGGCTGTTCTGAAGGCAATCAAATTTTTTGTGGAAGAGGGAAATTATTCGGGAAGTTGGACTTCAAAAGACTTTAACCTCCTACAACCTGACATTTCCTGCGCTCCTCTGTTCGACTCTAATTATCTAAATATTACCATATTTAGTAAGTGGAGAAGATGTGGAAGTATTTGCTGAAAGTTTTCAGTGGAGAAAATTTGATTATTTTCTTTTTAGCCTGGATCTGAGCTTCTCAAATCACCCGACGACTCACTGCAATCCTGCTGCATCATCCCTATGGCAAATATCTTGACAGCAGCTTGGCCCGAAGCTTTATTTTTAACCACTTCATTTTTATTAACACCCACACTCTTACATCTCAAGATGGAGAGGTCTCATGGATGCAGGATGCGGATATGGCAAACGACATAGCAATGATTCTGGTCCTGTTGGCCTGGTCCTCTTGAACCTCATTAGAGCTGCAGAAGGTAGCTACCTGCCTGACCCAATAATGTTGGATCTGTGGGGAAAAAATACATCTGTAAAGCATGCTGCTCCTTCAGGTTGTGCTGCCTTGAATTATGTGCTACTGCACTACGCAAAGTAGTGGACTGTTGTGATGATAAACGGGGAGGGGGGGAAAGGTTTAGCAGCGTGTAAGAAAAAGAGAAAGAGAGAGGATGGAGAAGAGAGATGTTTTCATGCAGAATTCAGCTTGCCTTTTTCCCTTTAAGTTTCCCAGTCAGCTGGGCGTTGTCCAAGAGCAGAAGGTATTTTTCTGAGGCTCCCGAACGATATTTTTCATCACGAGTCAGCTAAAGAAGCAAGTATTTCCATTCATATTACTTCTTGGAGTTACATTTAGGAAATTTACAACAGCCAGCTTTTTTTTTTTTGCTGTCTGTGCATGAGGGTTAAAAGCTAAACAGCATCTAGAATACCACTGCAGCATTTTGCTTGCCTTAACCCACCAGGGTCTCCTCTGATGCCTTGAGGTCACACAGAAACAAGCAAGCAAACAAACCCTCCACAGCACTGAAAAGCAATACACTGCAAAGTAGTTGCTATGATGCTGAGTGCTAGGAAACACAGCAGAGCTATTAGCGAAGCTCTCAGGCCGGACAAATGTGTTTAGCAAAGAGGAAACAGGCTTTTGTTTTTTGGTTTTTTTTTACTTCTTTTATTTATTTATTTTTTAATTCACTATTGTTTTTAGAACACACTTTACTAAATAAAATCCTGAGGCTCCATTTCTTCAATCACAACTTTCTCCTTCCATGGTCATGTCTGCGCCTTTTCAGTGTTGGATTTGTGGCTCCTGCTCCTGGCAAGCAACGAAGAAGCTGGGAAGTGAACCTGTGAAGAGAGCAGCTGGGAGAAAAAGCCCCCCCAAGATGAGGATTGATTTTCCTCAACCTTTCTTTCAGCAACCTGCAATGCTGTTGGAAGATTTGGAGGGGAAAATGGTTTGGGGCTTGTTGGAGGGAGGACTTCCCTTTATTTGTAGGACTGCACTACCAAAAAATCCCACACTGAGGGAAATTACAGGATGGGGGGACAGGCCCATGCACCCCTCCTTGCCCCGAGTCCCCAAGCTCACCCCTTCCTCACCCTGTAAGCAAGACGAGGAAGGCCAGACGAAGCTCCGTGGCAGCCGGACATCGATACCATGAGATCTGGGGACCTGGCTCCACCTGGCGTGGTCTGGCCAGGGACAGCTACATGTACCCTTGATTTATATCCCACTTAAGAGAAGATTTTTGTGGAATTACTCAAGCAGCATGGCCTGGGCACGCACTCAGAGCAGAGGCAGTTGAAAAGCAATGGCATAGCAGCTGGTTGGTTTGGAGGACCAATAATGGGATGGAGCCTTACACATCTGGGTCATCGCTTTGCATCTGTCTCAGCTGCATAGCAGCGACAAGGTCATTACTCTTTGATAGGTCCTCGGTGACAGACACAGAACAGCTTTGCAGGTCTGGACCAGTTTGCTGTGTGCTGGTTTCCTCCTTAGAGCAGCCCACATGACAGGAATTAATTGATCTTTGCGCTGGCAGCATGAGCAGTGGTGTCAGGGCTGATCTGCTCAGGATGGGCATCCAGATTTGGTGCACAGCAAGATGTCAGCACAGAAGACGGCTGTCACACCATCTTCCCTGCCACACCGATTCCCAGAGAACTTAAACTTCTTCCAAAATTTTGTTCAAACACATTCAACAAACCCAAAACAACCTAAGATTCGGCAAAGAGCCTTTAGCCACAGAGGGCATGCAGGGCAGCCACTTCACCCTCCTCTCTCATGGCAAGTGCAACCATCTCCAGCAGGTCTGGGGTGAGGAAAGGAAGCGTGGGCAGACCTGAACCGGAGTAGGGAGGCAGCACCGGGCACCAGCACGAGGTTATCTCGGACGCTGAGCAGTGGTACGGGTTCAGCGCTGCAGCCAGTACTTGTAAATAACTCCTAGTGAACTCTGCCCAGGTTAAAAAACAAGTTCACCCGCTCACGGCCTTGCTTTGAATACAGGTTTGCCACCTGCAACCCAGGGTATGGCAGCACTTAAAAGAGCGCTTCAAAAAGCCTTGGTGCTAGCTGAGTAAACAAACTAATTTGCAGCTTGACACTTTAGCCGTGTCCTATGTAAAGGACTTTCTGCTCATTCAGTATTTCTGAATAAAAACACTTAATAGCTGTGCAGTAATAAATAGGATATTAATACTATGTGCCACTGATGCTTGGTACCTGATTTAATCTTTATTTCTTCTAACCTCAACAGGGACTCTGAAAAATATGCAGCTTTTTGTATAACTAAATTAATGTGTTTTCAATTGCTGAAAATAATTACCATCAAGAAGTGAGGCAGCTGGTCTGTGGCAGATCCTGTTCGCCTCTTTCTTATGTCATTATTGTGGGCAGCCCCATGATCCTTGCCTTGACCAGGTGCGTGAGACAGAGCTCGGGATGTGCACCCAGAGCCTGATGCTCTCTCATCCTTTTCATGCCCTCTTATCCCATCATCGCTGCTCATCAGAAAGAGTAACGCAGGCTGACATCATTCCTACCAGAGATGGGAGCTATTGAATTATCTAAGGACAAACCTAAATACCCGCTTTTAAAGGATAACTGATCTACTAAAAGCAAGTATTGTTTTGGACATGCCGCGCCGTATTTATAACGCTTCGCTTTGCATTGCACAGTTATCTCCTGCAATGTCATTTGAACAACATGAAGTGGCATGACACAACATGACAGGTGCCTCGGCAGTGAGGGGAACACACTCGCTGGATTCCAGCTCCGTTATGGCTCATCCCAAGTAAAAGACTCAAGGGACACGAATGGCAGTGTGTCTGCAGACAGAAAGTTAGCTCTCTCCCCAGTTATCTGCAGAAAACAGATCACCTAAATTCACCTGCTTTTCACATAATTAATGCTCTATTTGCTTCCATTAAATGTGATTTCATTATCTTCTTCTTCCAAACAACTAGATTACAAGGGAGGAAAAGCTCTTCCAGCAGCTTTTTACCAACAACGACAGTCCTGAGGAATGTGCCAGACGGGGGTAGATTCCTTTTTGGTGTAATACTGATCATAATCCTTGGTTTACCCTTAGAAGAACTCCCCTCTGTTGGGAAGAGGCATCACCTCAAGCAAAGCCCCATACAGCAACACGGGAACACGCTGCCAGTCTGCACAGGAGCAGCTGTCCTCCTCCTCCTCTCCGAGAAGGTTGTTTTGTCCAATGTTCCTTGAGAAGTGTCACAAGACAATAAATCATTGAAAATACATTGTAATAAAAAGTGTCCTAGCATAAAAAGTATCCATGTGTATTCAGCCTCAAACTCTTCAAGCGGTCTGATTTTTACTCTCTTCCAGTAGAGGAGGGAAGAGAAAGCAGACAGGCTATCTGCCTTTCACTGAAAACTACCTCAGTTTTTCCAGAAACATCCAGAAAACAAATGGGAAAATAGCTCTGTTTTCACATACAATTTTGATCTAAAACTGAGAAGAAAAGCAAGGGCATTTTCTCCAACAGAACCTGGCTCCCTTGGAAGAAATTAAAGACATCGGTGAGTGTTTCAATCACACCTCAAAAAGCCTATCTTCCAGCCGGAAAGGGCTTCACCCAACAAACCACACTCCACCACAAAAGCTCCCTCGAGCTCTGGTTCCCTGGTGTGAGCCTTGCAGAGCCCCACAGCTACCACAAAAGCCTGGCTGGGGAAGGATGTGCGTAGGACCTAGCTGGTTCCTTGCTCCAAAAGCAAAGCTAGTTCCCAGCAGGCAAACACAGTTCATGCTGCAGATCCTGCCATTTGCCACGTCCCTTTAATATCACCTCCATGTCTTTTTTTTTATTATTATTCTGATACTAATGGGCTTGCTTACCCTGCACCGTGCCCCACATATTCTCTAGATGAAAACAATAAATTGGCAAGTCCAGTCTGACTGCCCATATGCTGTTCAATTTGTATCCGCTGGTGTCCTGACCTCACTTTTGTCCAAGCTGCTAAAAAGCCCAACCGAGCGGCTGAAATATTCTCCTGTATCTTAAGCTAAGGAAGCTATTCTTTTCCCCTGTCACATAAACTTAATTTGCTTTCCAAAGAAAAATCGTAGTTTATTATTGAGCTCCTCAAACGTCTGAGGAAATACACAGAAAATGCTTGGCACATATGGTATTTTTATGTGGCTTATTTTTTTACTTGTCTACAAGTCTGCACAGAGTTATTACTATTTGGCACACAGCAAAAGGAAGTCTCCTGTGCATAACATGATTTAGTCTGGCCGATAAAGTGGAAGTGGATTTCTTCGTTGCATATTAAGTTCCGCTGGATGCCATTTGCACAAGAGAGCAAAATTGCAGTTTCATGTTCTTTTATGATGATACATTTCCTGTCAGGCATCCTCATCTTTTTCTCTTTCCCAAAATATTAAAATCTCTCCCAGCAGTGACTGTCCAAATTTCCCACTCCCATATATTTGTTATCCTAAGACAGTTGCTCCATCCTGCAACCCAGTTTGGGCAGGAGGACCAGAGCAATATCCCTTGTCTGTCTGTAACAGTGAACGATCAGCAGACCAAATGAGGCATCAGCAGGGCCACAGAGAGCCAGCTAATGATCCCCAGGGCTGGGTTCTCTGTACTGGTCCAAACTGGGTGCTTAGTGCCAAATGCAATGGAGTAAATCAGTCACTGTGTCTCTGTAATTACATTTCTTCTACAATGATTTTATAGCACAACACAAAATGGATGCGAACCAGCTCATAACATACACAGGATTTTATTTTAAAAAAAATTAAAAGGCAATGTTAAGGAACGAGGGACCGATTTCATCTCATTTTTCCGTATGTCCCTTAAGGCCTCCTCTCCTGGGACAACCTGAAACGAAGCAGAGCTGAGCCTGCCTTCCATGTGAAGAGAGGGGAACATCCCTTCTCATTTTGTAACTTCGGTGTCCCTGAAATGGCGAGCTGACCACGCTGGCTGGGACCAGCCCCCAGCCCCAGGTGACATGTGAGCATCCCTGCCGAGCCCTTCAGATGGCCGCTGGAGCTGGAGCACTGCCGCCAGAGGGACGGCCTCAGCTTGTGCCACTCGAAGGAGCAGCCTGTGGCCACGGGGTGACGGCTTCTGTTGAGATAAGTCCCACAAGGGACACCTGCACGATGCCTGTTTAATGAATTGGCCTGTCTGGCCTCCATTTCCCCTGGCTTCTGGCCAGTTTTAACCAACTGTGACCAAAAGGTGGAGTTTCAACCTCGTCCAAAAGGTGGAGATTTCAATGACATCCCAAACTTTGCTGAGACAGCGGGAGCAGACCTAGGGGAGGGGAACTTCATTGCGACCCAGGATCAGCCCTCAGAGAACGCCCTCCAGCAAGAGGATGCCACGTTTTGTTCCTTCCGCTCCCCACCAAGGTTGCTCTGCAGACACCAGCCAGGTAACCCAGCTGGCCACCACACATGAAGGTTGGAGACCAGGGAGTTAGGTTTGACGGGGGCTGAGTTCTGATGCCGCACCTTGACATCCCTTTGGACAAGGGCTGACCACTCTTCTGTGTTTGTCCAGCCAGCAAGGCACCAGGAGAGGTACCAGGTCATAAGTGAAGCCTGTGGTGGACAAGGCAATGACAACTTACGGGAGGAAGCTGCTGGCAGCAAAGCGAACCCCTGCACCAGGTACAAGAAACGATGATTTAGGGGGTCCTCCGCAAACCGCTGGTTCTTGTTCCAGTAAACGCAGCTCTGTGTGTATTCTCCTTTCTCCTGATCTCCCTGTGCTTCCTTCCTTTCTCCTCCAGCCCCATCAGCCGATGTGGAGGCTCCCTCCTGCCCGCCCTTTCTTGCCGGGCTCTGCTTGCACACTTCCCACAGCTCTTCTCATTAACCATCTCTTTGCCTGCCCAAGTTTCCACAGTTAGATGGCCTCACACAATACCTTTAAAATCAGTGGGAGCTTTGATGTGAAACTCAATAAGCTGAGGATGATGTCTACACATCCTGCAGTTCTTTCCCCTATTAACTCCCATCTCCTTCCGCTCCTGTCATATTGTTTTACCTATTATTCCATGCCTAATAAATTATCAGTAATGTTCCAGCATAAAACATTTATTATCCCAAGCATCATGTGACTGATGAGTGAGTTAACCTCAAATTTCTGTCCGTATAATTCACGCACATTGATTTTACATGAAAAGAACTCTTGACTTGCAGGAGATGACCCTGATAAATTTAATCCCTTTAATGCTTCTTCTTTCTAAATAAATGGAAAATGTTTTCCTCTATAAAGTTTCTCACCAGTAAAACCTGCAGTGCAACTTGGCAAAAAAACTCCTCCGCTACCCTTCTGAACTAATCAATAAAGCTTAAAAAAATAAAAACTGCATCAAAATGCTCCGATTCCTCAAAGACCAGGCAGCTCAGCCAACTTGACAGCTTTGTTACAAATGCGCCGCGTAATCAGATCTGACAGCTGGTGTCAAAACCAACAGCTGGAATTCAGCGGCTGGCTGGAAGAGGCACCATTTGGGGGCCATGTCACTACTGGTCTCATCGCACCACTTTCTTTCCCTGCAGCGTGGCCCCAGGGCTGGTGGCCCCAAGCAGAACCTCTTGAGCCACAGGGACCCCAAGGAATGGCCCACGGCAGGTGTTGAGGGGCCTTGCTGCTAAAGCAGTGATGTTGTCCCTGGATTTGCTTTACCAAGGCAGGGGACAACTCGAGAAAATATATTTTGTATTTTTTGCTGGCTACCATGCCGTAGTTTATCCGTAGGATGCACTGAGGGCTACGAGCTGGAAGAACCTCAAAAACTTTCAGAACCTCTAGAGAAGGCTCAGAACAGCCCCAGGAGTCAGGAAAGTCTTTATTTAGATGACAAAGACAGCGTGGCTACCTTCTCCATCGTGTAAATGTGCCACATACACTGGCAGGCTGATGCACAAAGGAGACAGGATCTGCACCTTAGGGAGAGAGGCTCCAAAGCGCAAACTGAAGGCAGTGCAGAAAGCCAGCTTGTGCAGCAGCTGGGACCACAGCCAAAGCTGAAGAAAAAACTAATTTTGAAAAAATAAAATGTGATTTTGCCACAGGAAAGATATGGAGGTGGGCCTGGCAAGAGTTGGGTTGCTCCTTCCTGAGGGAAAGAGGGAGAGGGAGAAGGACTGGAGCGGGAATGGGGACAGGGCGGAGGGTCAGGCTTGCTGCTCCTCTGGCTTTGCAATAGGAAAGGCTGCAGGGCGAGCAAACCAGGAGCATCCTCCCTGTCTGGCCAAGATCCCGGCCAAAAACAGAGAAAGCCAGCAAGCTGGGTGGGGGCCTTGGAAAACATGAGTGGCTCAGGAATGGCGTAGCAGGTAGTGCTCCTTGGGAGAGCAGGCGGGAACAGAATGGTTTTGTTTAGGTTGCTCCCTTTAAAATATGCCCACTCCCCTCCCAGCCCGCATATTTTACAGTCTCGGCATACTTTCCTTGTTGACAACTCTGGCAGACTCGGTGGTTTTTTTCCTAAGTGAATTTACTCACCAAATACATTTTTTCAAGCTCCCACAACTTGCGAAATAACAAGTTGCAGCCTGAAAAAAAGCGATGACAAAAAAAAAAAAATCAGGTAACAACAGTAACACTGCGGGACATTCAGGGGTTTGAACATTTGGTGATTGAAACAGCTAACTCATTTGCATTATTCTTTAATAATGAGTCATTAATTCATATTCATCTTCATGGCAATGTTATTACAATATTTTTTCTATGTATAAAAAAGGGCTGTTTGGACTCCAAATAATCTAGGCTCTTAATCTACACGAAAATCATGGAAGAATTATATATACCCAAGTATTAGAAATGATGAACAAAACCATCTGCGCTGCAGCAGGAAGTCCTGTTACCAGGCAAATGTCAGGAACAGAAGATGAAAAGAAATTTACTGGGCTCGAGAACATCAACATAGGGATGAGCAACCAGAATCTGCTACAGTTCAGAGTTTTTCCCCGATGATAACAGCTTTGGATCAGACCTGGGAACTGCTGGGTGTTATTCTAAACAAATGGTTTGGTGTTTCTCCACACCAAAGCTCTTTTCGGTGCCACCTCTCCGAAAGCTCGAAAACACCCCATCTCTGCACCCACACCCAGCTTATTGCTGTTCCCCCAGAACAGCGGTTGTAACATGAGTTTTCTCACCGAAGCAACGCTGCAGGACGCAGGCGGTGCCATCGGAGCACGCAGCTCACCTCCACGTTGCGCTGGGCGAGTCGTGTCTCCCAGTGCTCCTTCCACCGAGCGAGCGGTCCAACACTAGACATTATTGTTGTTATTATTATTATTATTGTTTTATTTAAAGCCCCTCTGATCAAGCGAAAGGCCTTCACTCGGCTCCGCACCCCCAAACGACCCTCCCCAGCCCCAAACCCCGCTTCCCAGCCGTTCTCCGGGATCGGAAAACCACCCGGAGCCGCCACCCCGACGCATTCCGCGGTATCTCCTGCCATCTAC
>VXAL01001479.1:634271-682709 GCA_013399475.1 Chauna torquata | reverse complement strand
AAATTGTATTAGGGATTGAATGTGATGGCAGGGATGAGTTTACGTAAGGACGAGTCTGCAAAGCCACAAGATTTGATTCTCTGCTAGCAACTTTTCTCAAAATCACCTCCACGTTCTCAAAATTGCACATCTAATTTTTCATAATTCGTGGAAAATGAGAGGTTACAGAGGAGGTTGTTCACTATGAATGTTCATTCCTGTCACTTCACAAAGGTAAGGGTGCAGGGAGGAAAGGGAAGCACAGTCACCNATATATAATTCTACTGATGCTTAACATTGCACTAAAAGGTTGCTTCCTTCAACTTGTATTTAGAGTCACGAATTATAGGGGAAGTAAAAACTACAGCAAAAATACCATTGTGAAATGATTAGCAGATATTGCTCTACGGAGGTGGTATCTGTGACCAGTAAATCACACTGGAAATTAGTTGATAAGAGCTTAGTGTAGGCAAGTACTGTTAAGAGTTAAGCTCTTAAGTATACGGCATCATATAGGAGATACTGTTTGCAAGGAAAATCATGGCATAACTTGTGCAGCTATATTTTTATTTTGTATTAACTACAATGGATTTCCAATGTTTTTACTTGTAACTAATGACGAATATGACAAATAAAAGCATAACGTGAAACACAGCCATGTCAGTCTTTGGGAGAAGCGGTGTGAGAAGCTGGCAGAGATTAAATTTAAAGGTCAAGCATTTATGACTTCAGTTGGTGTCCCCACTGTACCTATTCTGTTTTCCTTCTCACCCTCCACTGTTATTTAGCGATGCAAACATGAGTGCTCAGGCTTTGCTTCCCAGACACTTGTCAGATCTCTAACACATCTGAATGCAGCCAGGCAACTCCCAAAACCTGCCGACTCCATCTGCACTTTTTATTGGACCGCAGTGTATTTCTAATGCTTTAAATAGTCCTGACAGCATATTTATATTGAACTGTACATTCTGCTCACTGCAATACCAGATATGCCTGCTGTTTGTCCTGCTAAGCTGTAATTCAAACACTGCCCCTGGACACACTTTGTCCAGGTTTACAGATGCTGAAATGAATCACAGGTGCAATGATTTAAGAGCATTACAATGCTATCCAGTAAAAGCATAGGAAATGCAGGTACTAAGCATCTTAATGAATTAATCCACATACCCACTTCAGGATACACTACACACACAGTGATCATTTGCAGGACTGGAATTAAACTTTTTCTCTATCACGATCATGCATTTACAAGGCCTGTAGTCCTAACAAACAGAGAAAAATTTGTTTTGCAAGAGGGAAAAATACTGACTCAACTCACAAATGTCTACTTTTATGCCATCATATAAACCAGAGTGAGCAGCTCAGGCTCCTCAGATGTCCTCCAGTCTGTTTCTTCCCTTCTCCTTCCCTTCTTGAGTCCTATACTAAAATACTAGTCTGCAAAACTTGCTGCTTTGTGGAGAAGAACGACTGTGGCAGCGGCAGCATCGTAGCCTTTCAAAGCATCTCAAATATGTGCCTGGACCTTGTCAGGCTGGCAGCTGTCAAGCACGTGCATGGGTATGCCACATTGGTGGTGACAGGTTTGTCCACATAATTGCTTCTTAAAAAACTGCTTGTTTACCATCCTTGACAAGTTAACTGCGGATACTTTCAGTCCAGAAGAGCAGCTGACATTTCTGTCTGCTTTTGGGGGAAAGGACGAAGAGCATCCTGCTGCCCCCTGACCTGCTAACCCATGGGCAGGCTCCTCTGTGCAAAGGCACAGAGAGCAGCTTTCTGCAGCATTTCACTGCCAAATAAGAGCACAGTGAAAGCCCTCATAAGGGCCTGACTGAAACCAGTCTGATGATTAAAAAACAAAGGAAAGGGAAGAAGAAGAAAAGAATCAGAGGCTAAAATATACCTGTATGCCCTTTGCACCAATGCAATGAAAGTCATTTGTTGTTACAGGCTGCAGTGCCAAAGAGCTGCGTGGCTGACTGATGTATCGTGAGCAAAACATCAAGCTAGGATCTGACCCCAATGTCCTTGCTGCTGGTGACTGCACACCAAGGAGCACACATAGCTCAGGTTTCTAACAACAAAATCGAGCATGCAGGTAGAAAACTCACACTGCAAACCCCTAAGACAGGCATGCAACGCTGGCTCTGGGTGTCAGGGGGAAGATGTCAGGTAGTATTCCCGCATGCAAAGAAAGCTTCAGCACTGGAGCAAAGTGAGTGTACAGCTGTTTGGTTGGCCCCAGTCCTGGTGAGGGTTTTGCCTAGGCAACGAAACAACAGGCAGGGTGCAGCTGCCAGAGCAGCCTGGAGGGTGCTGACTCAGCACGCAAGCATCCTCCACCGCCTGATTCACCGCCCTCACTTTCCCAAATAAACGGAAAAAAAAGGCCGATAGCCACTTTCCACCACTTGAAACTGCTTGTTGCCAGGGTTTGGTTTCATAAACTGCCTTATAGCCAGCACCAACCCCAAGCTGGGTCTAGCTGCATGCATAAAGACATTTTAATCAGCACCCTTGCAGCTTTCAGCAGTGGCTGATTTGTCCTGCCCTCCTTCTGATCGATATGCCTTTCTTCCCTTCCTCTTGCTCCTCCGATCCATATGCTTGGGTCTGAAGTGCGCACTAATTCAAACGAGGGACTCTCTCTAACCATGTGCTGAGAACTGATAATCAATGTCATCTCTAATTTTTCTTACGTAGTTATTCCCTTTAATGGAGTGCGCTGCTGTAGCATAGAATAAATCTGCTTTGGGTTAAGCTAGAGATGGTTATTTATTTTTCTTTCAGATCAGAGATTAATATTGCTGTATGACCATTGGCACTAACCTCTTTTTCCATAGCAACGCTAAAGAGAACATAAACTATGAGTCATAATTTCTCTCTAGAGGACTTTTTTGTAATTATGATCATTCCACAGTTCCTAAAATATATTAGCTGATATATAGCTCTAGTATAACAGCTTTGATTTTCCTTCATTTGAACGCACAAGCAGAAAGAGGAAACTTCCATTATTTTTTCTTTTCTAGGCTGATCTAAACACTGCACAAAGCACGGTACATTTGTTATTCATTACAGCCGGGTCGCTCCTAAAACCTCCACGGCAATGTTTCCCTTACAAAAGGGGGAAGAGATTTTCCTGCTTTCACTAACCTTAAATGATATCGACCTTCTGAAAGAGGATTCATGTCCTCCCCACCACATAGTAAATTGGGGTCTGACAGCTGGAACTGAGCCCAGCTGGACGCCCTGCCACGCTGGGTAGCTGCAAGGTTGCACAAGCATTGCTGCTCTGCCTGTCGACGGCATTCAACTCTCGGGTTTCTTCTCTCACTGAGCGCTGCTGCGATACACAGCCCAAAGCCCCACAGCTAAATTCAGAAATAATCCCCATTCTCTTTCCTTCCTTAAGTGAAAACCTAGCTTTGGAGCAACTTAACCACACAGCATCTTGGGATAGCTCAAGAGATGATCACACCAGATCATCACCAGAGATTATAAGACTTTTTTTCACGGCTGTCTCCCACATTTCCCTTGCAACACAATCTGCTGCATGCTGGTGCGAAGCTCTCAGAAAACCCATGGTGTCTGTTGCAGGAACAGAATTAGGAAGAAGATGAGCAAAGCCAAGGACACCCACAGGGAGTCAACAGTCATGATACAAAATGGAGAGACAACAAGCTTGTGTCTCTCACAGCTCTGCAATACTAAACAGCTAAACCAAACCCAGATCTGCACCGCCAAGGACTCTGGTTCTGCCTTGCCTCACCAGTATGCAGCAGCATGCACAGGCTCAGGCTTGTGCCAGCACACAACAAAACGCCCACACACCATCTAATGTGGTATCAATCACTCTGCAGACTTGGGAACTCCTCCCTACAGGTTTGGAAAAAAAACAACAGCCTTCATATTTCTGAAAATGGGGAGCAGAAGGTCACTGTAATGCCCTCTGCATTAACTCCACCTCTTAGCCTGAAGTCTATCAAACACCAAATTATGTTATACTTGCATATGAAAGATAGCAAGAAGAGTCGGACAGGAGTGAGAACAGTATAGACCTCGATGTTGCCCAAAGCTATTTACACTCTCTGTAAATTGCAAACCTTACCTCACCCAACAGTGGTTCCTGTGCATATTGCAGGACGAACCCCCAGAGCACGGTGAGATGCAGCAGATGAGCCAGAATGACCAAATGGTGGAGGTGGGAAGGGACCTCTGGAGATGGCCTGGTCCAACGCCGCAGCTCACAGCAGGTCTCTCCGGGCTGTGTCCAGGTGGGTTTTGAATATCTCTAAGGATCAAGGCTGTGCAACCTCTCTGGGCAACTCGTAAGTTTCGTAGAGGTGCGGGTGACATCAATGGTGCTGGACACAGAAAACGTGCAAGAAACGTGCTTAAGGAACAAATAGAACACAGGGGATGCCGACACTGCAGACCGTGTACACGTACCTCATTTAGATCAAGTACCAGGCACCACCTAACTACATAAAGGCAACGGTCCATGCAAGCAAATTTGTCTTACTTCTCAGCCCCTTAGCCCCGATGTCCTACGCTATTCATTTAAAGTGAGCTTCAGCATCTTTCCAGTGCGCTGCCAACTACAGTTACATATACCCTTATATTACTTGTTCCTTCTGACATGCCTGTAGGCAAATGAGCCCCATGAGGGTAACAACATGAGCTGCATTAACCAGCTGCCTGGTCCCTGAATCATTGCAGCTCGACACAGCACCAAGAGAGACATGGAAAAAGGGACAGTGAGAACGTCTGGCTAGCAGTAAACAAATTACAAAAGCACACAGTTGTGTACATTTGTAGGGTCAATTGTCATTTCCACACTATCACAGGGAAAGCTATATGCAATTTGTTACTTCTTCCAAATAACCCTCATTTTCATACCACATTTACCATTTTGCTGTTGATGACTGATGGAGATTGGAAGTCAGTGAGCAGGTTATAACTGAAAACGTTAAGAGGTGACGCTGTGTACGACCTGTATAAACAGGTCCTACATAAATTTGAAAAGAAGGGATTTTCTGTTTGCGTGTCCAGATGCAAGCTCTTTGGAAGAATGACTATGTCCACTGCAAGCTGCTGCACACCTCTTCATATAAAAGCTAAGCCTACAATACACCAAAGCATGCATTTCTGCTTTAACAGCATGAAGATCTCAACTCAAACAAGATCATGTTATGCAGTAGCTCTAAAACACTATGTATGATACATACGTAATATATATGACATCCAGTTCCAAATAAAGAGAGAACTTGGAAAACTTTTTATGGATTTTGGAAATGTTGTAAATTCTTTCACTAAAAAGGGGAAAGATTGACAGGATCCTATAAATCTATCAGATTTTTTTCATCAGCTCCCATTACTTCTTAATGATACGACACCCAACATTCAGCTGGGAGTAGAGCGAGGAATTAAGACTGGGAGAAGTGCATGGGAGGAGAAAACACAGGAAAATGTGGATGAGAAATGAAGAGTAGGATGTGCATGCGAGATGGGGTGTGTGAGGGAAGCCCTCCATAGGAAGGGTAGGGAGCTGGGAGGAAGGAGCTGAGAGGCCGCTAAGAAAGAGACACTGCCGGAGCGCACTGAAACGAGACAAAGACCTCAAAGTAAAGGATGGGGTAGAATTAAGAGGCAGCAACAAAACCAGAAAACCAAAGAAAAATGAGAGTCAGTAAGGTCTGGGGTTCAAAAGGATGGAAATGGGAGTAAGGAATCTGTAAAGACTGGGAGATAGCTGTGGTGCTAGTGACAACAACAGTATGGAAAGAGCACAGTATTTATTTTTTTCATCCTCCTTCCCACGTAGCCAATACTGCAGCACAGGGGAAGGAAATAATTCTGGGCTAAGTCCTGCCCATGCAACACCATGCATTTGCCATGCCTATTTGCTTCCAAAAATACTTGCAGGGAAGGGCATGTGGGTGGCAGATGCTGGTAATAATAGCAGGACATGGACTCCTCTTGGTCAGACAGTCACCTAATCCCCACTGAGTGCAGACCACTTGTGGGCAAGGCAGGACCGGCTAGAAGGAGAACACCTCCAATGGCTGGACTTCGCTGCCAGGTCACTGAATCCCAATGGTGCATTAGAGCCAGCAGGATCTCTTTGCAATTGCAAACAGGTTGGAAAGCAAACCCAGCTCTCCTCCCTCCCCAGGCCTCACCTCCTTGCTTTGCCAATAAGTCAGCTATATTAAGATATGAGCAACCATGTTGGCTGGGCCACTTCTTCATGTTTGGCCTCCCTCGGGAGTTGCTCCATTCTTGCACGTCTGCTGAGAAACAGCTCTTTCTGCCTGGCTTTCCTCAGTTCCATTTTTTAGTCATGCCTTTTTCTGTCCCCTCTCACGGCACAGGCCAGGCTCTGCTGGGAGGTGGGCATGGACCTGCTGCTTCCCCTCCTCACCATGCTGCCCTCAGGTCAGAAGCAGCTCTCTCCTGCTGTGCTCTCTGCATTTCCTAGGTTGTCTCCTGATGTTTTCTTGTACTTTCCCAGAAACTCTCAAGTTTGCTATATAACTCTCATAAAATAGAATAAAATTCTCCATAATAGCTCACAGGATACAGGTTAATGGATACAGAGTTTTCCACACCTGCTACTTGGATCATTTTCTACACAGAAGAGGAAAACTTAGGGATAAAATGATGAAGACCTTTGTAGTCAATGGAAGGAAAACCTATATATTTGGACTCTGAGGTGAAAGCGTCTTCTTACCTATTTGCTGCTGTTAAATTTCAGTGCCTGAGAAGATCTCTTCCTACAAGGGTGAGATGTATTGATAGATGAAAACGACAGTGAAAACTCAGGAGCTGCATGACTTCTTTGTCATGCAACCCTATAGTGATATGTATCACATACATGCACACATATGCACAAGAGATAAACTTATCTCTGCACAACCATATATCCATCCCTACCATCTAGAGCACAAGGATTAACACACTAAAGCCTAAAAAATATTTGGTATACAAGTCCTGTTAATTTTGAAGACATCTGCCCCCCTTTAACTCATCCTATCAACTAATAAATACAAAGCTCCTCAAAAGTTTTCCTCCTGACATTTCTTACAGCGTCTACACTATCATGGTATTCCATCCTGAAAAACTGCACAAATCCAGGCAGTCTCCATTCATGTGATGTGACAGTGGTCAAAACCTATGCTGGCAGTGGGAGACAAATCAGGTCCAAAGGTGTTTGGAGAAAATCAGGGATGAGACATCTTGAGTTGGTAGTTCTTGACCGTGTAGAAGAGTTACTCAAATGGCAGCTCTAATAGCAGTAGTTTTGTATTACAGACAAAGTTTCACTTTGTAAGGATTTTGCAAAATCCCTTTGCAAGCCTTTCCTGCACTGTTTTGCACAATACTTCTCAAGCAGAGGCAACGTTCACACTGAGACAGACAAGCTCACTCTGCCCATGCTTCAAGCCAACTGGAAGACATGGTAAATGTCAGACACTACCCTGAGCTAATACACATCTCTTATTAGCTCGAGCAGGGCGCCGCGCTAACTGCATCCATATGACGTCTGGTCAGCTCAAAACACGAACGGGGCGAGATCGTCTCTGTTAGGCAACTCAGCCAGAGTGTTTTGTCTGCATGAGCAACGCAGTTGTAGGGGGGTCTTACTCCACTGTTGCTCTGTTGATGCTAAACCTATTCCAAGCAATAGAACAAAATCAGATCTGCAGACTATAATTCAAAAAAAAAAATCTGGGAAATTGTTTTATATGCAGTAAATACTGAAGTTGCAAAAAAAAACCTGTCTACTTGGAACTTATCTGATTTGCTTGTTATAACAGAAAGTGTGACATAATTCCTCTTTGGTGCATCCCTACTGGAGCATTCTGAAAGTATTTTGGCTTGATAAATCTTAATCACCACACTACAGTGCAGTTCTTGGCGCCTGCTCTCATTTTCTCTGTACGAGGCTCCAACATGAGAGCAAAGAAGGCATCAGCTATACTCAGCAGTGTTTTTCTTCTGGTCTAAATCCTCCAGGCAAAATGGCATGAAATATGCCCAGGGACTCAGCAGCAAAGTTCATGCATGTCCCTCCACAGTATGGGGACCTGTCCACCACTGGGGCTATGTGCAAAACTCAAAGACAGAGCTGTCACCAGCAGCACTCTCCTCCATGGCTCTCCTGTCCAGATGACAACGGAGACTTGAGGTGAAAGCAGCAGTAAGATCTTTATTTGACATTCCTGAGATCCATGAAGCTCAACGAGCTTGCACAGAATAACTGCTTTGTGCAGGTGAAGACGAGGCTTTAGATAACTTCCATATCCCCACCACAATGGAGACATTTTAGCCTCTAAGATTATACATTATTCAATGAGTTCTGCCATCTTTCCCTGGACAGTATTTTCACTCTACTATGCAACTGGCCAAATACTGCAAAAAAGCGTTAGCTGAAAATATTATTTGACAGGAAACAGAGTTTCCTCTTCTCCACCTAATGCATTCCAGCAAGTTCCAGCTGCTTTGCTTCCTTCCAGCACTTCACAAAGCACACGGTGAGCCTGGCAAGAACCTGAAGACGTCAAACATTCATGATCATCAGCATTAAGAGTTGTTATTGTTCTTATACCAATAGTTAAGTCTTGCCCTTAGCAAGAATTGGTCCGTTCTTTCCTGACTGCTAGAAATTTCTTTTACAAAATAATCGTCTTTACATAACATCATGATAGTTTCAGATTTTTGTGTTCAGCTTTGTGTGCTACGGGAATACTGGTGAGGAAAAGCCTGCTACATTTAACGCATATTAAAGCTTCATCCTTAACTGGATTTAGTACAGGAATCATTTGCTGTTGTTCCTTCCCCATCCGGCTTCGCTGCTGTGCCTGCTGCCTTCTGAGCTTCCTGCTTGTTTTCTGTCCATATTCTGTCCACTGCCATTACCACCATGATTTGCATTCTCAGATTGGTTTTCACCAGGCTTCCACTAACCCATGTTAACCTTTGCAGTCACCTAAGTTTTTTTCCCAGTTAGTTGTTTTGTTGTTGTTGTTGCTTTGTGGCTTTGGTTTTTTTTGGGGGGGGGTGAGGCTCCTGACATCCCACAATCATTTTGTCCATCATCCATTCACATCTATGCTAACCATTTAGCGAAAGTCCTTATGCTGCTGCTTGTGTTGAAATCTTACTGCATTTGTACATAAAATACCCAAAAGCAACATTTTCAGAAACAAAATAAACAGTGATAAACTTAGTGAGAGGTAAATATGGGGAGCTTGATTCCACTCTTGCATACATGGATGCAATTTTGGAATGAATGCACTGAAGCCAGTAGAGTCATGTAAGCTCTCTCTGTGCTGTGTAGAAGATGATGGTGGACCAGAGTCCCCTTGCACAGCTAGGCTATGATTACAGAATCCAAATGTGTAGGAATACAGAAGCCCTATTTGAGTTCTCCCAAAGACAGTTCTGAAGGTTGCAAAAAGACTAAAAGCTTGACCTCACAGTACCACAGAGGCAACCGATGGATTTAAACAAATTACTGCATGCTTTGCATTTGATTCAAAACTAGATCCCCCTCTTTGCTCCAACCTCCCCACATACTTTCAGTACACAAACTAGCCTATAAGAGACCCTTCTTTGAACACAGATTGAATATACATCTGCAAGACATTTCCTTGGATTCAAGGTAAAGCACCCAGCTACTGTTCTGAGGAGTAGGATACACAATATCTTAATTCTCACTCAAACATTTCCTGTTTGTCTTCATGGAGGACTACCTCAAATATTAGCTTTTGGATTTGATAAGGGACACATTAAACAAACTGATGCCTGTATCATACAAAAGCTGGCTGTCAGCCAGATAAGTAGAGCACTGCCTACAAGTTAAGCATTACTATTCAAAGCTTTGCTCACAGTGGTATCTTCTACAGCCTGCATTCTTTTTCAGCAATGCATAAGCATATCTAATAGAGTAGCTTACAGGGAGATTTCAATCACCCTCTAGCACATGGCAAATGAGACATTTATTATGCTGGCTCAGCTGCACATTGTACTCCTTTCTCCACCAAGAACTCCAGTGAGGACTTCAGGTCTGAGACACCATTTTGTTGTTCCATTATCATGCAGTGATGAAAGAAACAATATTTTAATTGTTTTCCATCCACGAGATAATGAATTCTTCCTCTTTCTAAAACAGGGAGGCAGCAAAAGGAGGAACAACATGAATACTCATTTTCTCTTCCAGTCAACAATTAAAATGTTTGTCAAAAATGTGACAATTGGTAAAATCAATGTAAAATTTGGTAATAGCTTGGCACTTTCAATTTTGCAAAAACTCTCACTTAATACTCTCCAATAATCAGATTTACCAAAGCTGACTTGTTCCTTGAAATTAATGGTGCTTCTTGTGGATTATGCTGCTTCGCAGCATGAATTAGACTAGTAAAAAATCCCAGTGATTTAGAAAGAGATTTTGAAGTAGATCTACAGTGACTTGTAAGGAGCTTCTTCTCATTAAAAATAAATAATAAAATAACAAAATAATAAAATAGAAAAAGTAGAAGATCATGCTCAACAGAAAACAATGAGTTTTCACAGGCATCCACCAACTTCCTTACCCTGCACCACACAAATGTTTAAACACCTACTAGATCTTCAGATATATGGCGAATATCTGGCTCCTTGCAGATGACTTTCACATCTTTTCAAACCTGTTTTCAACCTCAGTACTTTTCAAAACCAGAGGCACAGGGTAAAAATGCCAGAATTTGCCACTCAGATGTGCCATCTGAAGGTGGTAACGCTTTCAGAGGTTGGCTTACCAGCTCCTCTCCCCGGGATTCAGCCTTCTGCTGTTCAGAGCCTGAAGTAAAATGATGAAAGTAGTTATAACACGTGTGCTGGCCATAAATACCACCAGCTCTGCCACTCATTTAGAAGTTAATGTATTTTTCCATAATACTCAAGAAAAATACGAAACTTCAGCTCGTCCCTGAGGAACCATCCTCTTTCATCTCAGGCTCGCTCATAATCAGTTCCCTGCACAATGCAGCTCTGAACCATAACTGTGGCTCTCAGATACTGCCATAATAAAGTGTAAATAGTGGAAACAAGCAGGTTTTTCCCCCAGAGGATTGCTTCCAGGCACTTGTCTCACAGTGATAAGCAGGCATCCAAACAGAGACACAGACTGTATTACTCTCAGAATAGTTCATACATTCCCAAATCTCACAAGAGGTGAAGGAAGAAATTACTCTCTTGAGGACATCTTTTCCAAAAAGAAAATTCCAAAATTGGGTTAAGATGTGGGCAGTTTGCTTGCACACAGTTTGCCATGGACGTAGTGTGGCTCAACAGCATGGGCTGTATGTTAACACCGCTATCCACACATGGCAGAGACGGGTCATTGCTGAAGCAGGGCACCTCTCAGGGAAAAGCAGCACTATTTCAGAAAAACTAGTTTAGAACCTGAGGTAGCAAGAAAAAAAAAAAGGAAATGTACCGTCTTTTCCTAAGGCAGGCAAGCATCCATTAGAAAACTGCTTCCAAAGGTGAAATAAAGCCCTGAGCATCCGCAGCAGATCTTGTTCCACAAACAGGTATATACGCTCCCCACAGCCAAAGCAGAGCAACACCCAGCTTTGGGATCCTGTCTGGTGCAATCACCTAGGAGGTAAGATTTATTTAGCCTAAGGATAAAGAAGCTCTGTTCCCACAGGAGAGCTTCATGCCCTGCTTTGGGAGAACTAAGTAGGTTGATTATGTCTTCTGCAACCCCATAAAACCATCAGCAGCTGCCTCGGGGGAGAGCCATTATTCCTCTGGGTGGTTTCCTTCCCACTTAGAGAAGATGACCAGCTGGTGATGTACGTCACGGCTCCAGCAAAACACCTACCCAGAGCCTTATGCCACCAGAGCAACAGGTTTCTTGTGGAAAGTCGCTGGCTGTGCTCAGGCATCTGGATCCCACATAGTCCAACACAGCTTCTGACTCCAGGATTTTGTCTCCAGCCCCCAGGGAACATGGGCTCAGCCCTGAAGATACAGACATATAGGCAAAAGTATCAATTATCATGAATAGGTTCAGTAAAACCAGATCATTACAAAGCTCCAAGTTACCAAAGAATATAAAGTCCCCTTATACTGGGGCAGAAGTATTATCCTACTATTCAGTATTATTTTATTATAGTATTATTACTTTCCTTGCTGGATGTGTCAAACAGACCACAACCAGCAGATAAGAAATGCCAGCAAAACCAAGGCATAGATTAGTGAGGCAGCAACAGCAGCTGATAGAACCATCCACCGCAGCAAGGAGGCAGACCAAGGGGGCCAAGACGTACCAAGTGCAGTTTCAAACTTTAAATGTTATCAAATCTGTTCCAGAAATAACTACAGTGAAAACACTGATTTCCCCTCCTGCATGGATTCTGTGGCATAAGGTGTGGCTAGTGCTGCTGCTCGTGCTGCTGAAAAGCATGAACACAGAGGTCAAAAAAAAATTTGCTTTCCTCCCTCAGCTTCAAGGGGAATTTTCACGTATCAGTGTTTGTGAGAATGTTTACATCTGCTCTCCAGCAAACTGTCAGAGCTGTATTAAAACCTAAAACTGTTAATATGGGAGTGATCCGTCATTCAAAGACATGCCTAATGTGTAAATCTTTCCCTCCGGTACAAGCATTCCCTGGAACTAGCACAAGTACAACCACAGCAGAGTTTGCATATCCTGGAATGAATGTATGTCACGCAGTGTCAATGTAAGGAATGCCATAAACTATGCACAGACAAGATCTGCAGTATTTTCCAATGCTTTAAAGTTAGAAGGCAGCTCTCATATGGGATACTGGCCAAACACGCTGTGTAAACGAAGCTATGCAATAAGGAAGTGGTCCCTAACAGAGACCCAAAAAAGGTCATGAGATCATGAACTTCCCCAACTCAGACAACACCAGGGTCTGATCAGGCAGCAGGATCTCCCATCAGATGAAAGTAAAATCACCACTTCTGGGTATTCAACCTCTTTCTGCCTCTGTCCTCCAAAACAGACAGCAAAAGGGCAGGAGCTTGCAAAGGATGGGTGCTCCCTTGACAGCAGATGAAGAGGAAGGTGAAAGGGTTCGAAAGGACTAATGGGGAGGCCTGAGAAGTGCTCATTTTACACATTGTGTTTTACTATATTTGGGAAGCTTTCTCCTTGAAAAAGACAAGATGCAGTGCAGAGAAAAGTTGGCGATTATAGCCCTGCATGGAAGCCTGGGGTGATGACCTCCTGTGGCATGTGGTCACCCTCCTCCACGAGGACAGCTTCCAGCCTCCAGCTTCAGTCACCCTAGCCTAGAAAAGGAGAAGAGTCTCGCATCTGACTAGCAATTCCTCTCAAGTGGAGCTGGGTCTGTGCAGCTGCTAGTCAAACTCTGGCAAAGGCTTATCACATCTGTAACACGAGAACACCACCCGACAACCAACACCCTCTGACGCCAGCTAAGATTGGAGAATCTTTTAACAGCCACTGGAATTTTTTAGCTGCTCGCCAGAAGGCCAGCCACAGAGCAATTTTATCTTACGTGGCTTTGTTCTAGCTGGAGACAAGAATCCCCCGAGTACACATGGCAGAAATCAGACTGCCGGAGGAGCTGAAAGATGCGTGGATGATGAGACATGGCACGCAGAAGGTTGTGCTCCCTGAGACAGGCTGCCAAAGGTTCCCACGGGAGATGTTACTCATCTCCTCCACCAGCATGCGGAAGGTTTCCACAGATCAAATCATGTTAAGCAGCCGTCTGGAAGCACTCAGCAAATCTATCATTTTCATGATCCAGAGAAGGGGAGAAAATCAGTTGCGATGTTAATTCTCCTCTAAAATAGAGCTGTGGTTGAAACACACTGTGTGTCCCTCTGTTAAGAGTTCCCACTGCTCTTAAGCCTTGATACTGTAAAAGGTACTTTAAAAATAGAAGACCAGTGATGTCTAGCCACTGCCTTCCCCTGGCCAGCCTCTTCAGCTGGGTCTCCCTACTCCAGATATCTGTGCTGTGCCTAGCCTCAGAGCCAGAATACTGGTCCCAGGGGCATAAGTCACAAGCAGTTAAATTTCTGTTTGCCACATTTGTTTCCAAGTTGTGCAAACAAGTGCATTAAATGTGTGGATATTAACACAGTGCTAAGGAGCCTGGAGGAGTATAGTCTCTCACCTGTTTTTTGTCATTACTGTTGGTGATGTTATGCAGAAACTTCTCAAAGCATTGCTGCTTGCAGTGATGACTCAGCGCTGCATACCACGGGTAGTTCTGGCATACAAAGCACTAGAAGACCATGTAGTTTCTGATTTTAGTGTCAGAATCGGAATTTCACGAAACAGCCTCAAAGACCATCTTCCTCTCCTCGCCAACTGTAATCCTTCGATCTATAATAATCCTAAAATACTCCATTTCCAAAATGTATATTGCTATGAGAACAGCTACTCAAAGTGGAAAGATAAGTGAATGCAACTGTTTCTCTAATGTCAAAAGAGGAACAGAAGCTAAGAGTATGCAAACAAAATTTACATGCCATTTGTCCTTCCTTGCAACAGAACTGTACGATGCACTGAGGTCCATAATGCTCCCTACAGCACAGCTCCTTTTTGTTGCACTTTCAGGGCCTGTATTTTTCCAACACACACACTAAACTGAATAAAATGGACCCGAACAAAGTTGCCAAACATAACAAGAACTTGCAGGACCGTTGTTAGAGCTCCAGCCATCCACGCTATTTCCTTTTCCACACCTGCAAGTGTCGTTGAAGACACATTTATGCTGCAATGATGAAACTACAATGCACACATGGTACAAGAGCTAAGAAAAACATCCAGGGTGTTATTAAGTGTCAGTAGAAAATCTTACAGCACTTAAAGTATCCAGTTATTTTTACCTGGGGTTCTAGTGATTAACAAGCTGTGAATGTCAGATCCATGTAACTCGCCCTGAAACTACAGGAGAGGGAACCGAAGAACAGGTCCTTAGCACCACTGAAACAATACAGAAGTAAGAATTATTATTATTGCTGGTTCCACTGTTGCAAGTCAATTCAACTGAAAATCTGCCCTCTGACAGCACAGAGGTGAGTGAAAGGCCTTCGGAGATGGAGCAACTAGCACTGATCTCCAGCTTAGCTTATATTACACCTCATAAGATGAAACTGTTAGAAATCAGCATTCCTTGTGTTCCCAACATACGCGGGTGGTTTTAATTCATAGCTCTGCCTCCTCCTTCCCGCGAAAGAGTTGGAGGTTTATGAATATCAATTAAGATAAGGATATGGTGCAAAATACTTAACATGCCTCACTATGTACTACTGCCAGAGTGCATGCCTGCCTGTGCCACACGGAGCATTGCTCCAAAGCGGGAAGACAGCGTCTGCTCCAGGAAGAAGTGTGTAGTGAGGAATTACCTTCCAGTACAAAATATGTAACCAGAAGGAACAGTATTTATTCCCAAAGTCTCCTGTTAGCGGAGACAAACGTTCATGGCACAAAATCTCTTATTACAGCACTAGAATTATCCCATGCTCTTAGTAATTAGCGGCAGTATTCTCTTCCTCTTCCCCAGCCCATACCCTCAAGCTGTCTGAGCAAAAGGCACTGAACTATTACAGCCTGCTGACCCACGCAGAGCAAAGCCAGGCAAATAAGTGAAGGAAGAGGGGGAGCTGCGGAGACTGGAATTTGTCGCTGTGCTATGATTCACCGCTCATTTATGTGGGATGTGATGTCATGCAGACAAAGTCCAAGGACACACTGCAGTACACCCTCGGTATTTTCCTCTATAGGTGGGGCTCACTTCACAGGATTTCCCCTTCCGCCACTGCTGCAGATACTCGAGGTCATCTACCCAGCAGTCCTGGAACGCTTTGAAAACCAGAGTGTCAGCCTTGCCATGACACCTCAGGATGGCAGACTGTGAGACAAGCAGCACCCAGCTCTCAGGGTGGCAAAGCCAAGTCTGGCGCAGCTCAGCTCCCCAGCACCTCCAAGCAGTTTGGGGGTGAAGGCCCCATCTTACAATGTGGGACAGCATCGATAAAAAGGGCTAAAAACAACCAGCACTCCATGCTAAGTGTCCAGACCTGGCCTTGCTTGCTGGGCTGGGACTGGCAGGGTAACACGGCAGCGTCTTCAGCCAACATGCTGGGGCCTTGGACTTGCGTAAAGCTGGCCTGGTCATGAGGTGGTAGGGGATTAGCTGAGGAACCCAGAGGAACGGCCTCACATACACACTGATGAATGTGGGAACGTGTTCTTGTGTCGTAGCCTTGATCACTAAAATCCCACAGGACTTGGAGGGAAACAAATGGAGAAAGGAAAATCCCCTCTACCTGTTTCTTCCACCTTGGCCTGCCCTTCTCCCAATTTTGCCCCGACCTTAATTGGATCGATAGTAGGATAGTACATCCATGAGCACCCATGACTGTGCTGTACTCCCCTTTTCACAAAAAAACGGGGGAGCAATGGAACAGATTTTGCCTTCAGAAAGGCTTTTTTTTGACACTATCTTGCAGATATAATCATAAAAAAAGGAGGAAACATGACCTAGAGTGCAGAAGCTCAAGACTCTGTCCTCAGAGAGCAGTATCAGTGGTTTGCTGTCAAATTGAAAGGATATTTTCCATGATGATCTGTCTTATGTGATTTGAACACTTTCATAAATAATTTGTGTGATGGAAAAGAACATGCTTACTAATTCTGTAGATGACAAAAGCTTTAAGGAAGTTTGAAGACAGGGCTGGAATGAACATGATCTTGACAAATCGGAAGAATGAACAGTCTGAAAAATGTAACACAGTTTGTACTCTAGTGAAGAAAAATGCAGTGCCCTATACTTAGCCAGGATAAGCCCTGTATGAAACAGGGAAGGGCAAGGCAGTGGTGCAGGAATGCCTCTGGGATGTCTGCAAGAAACTATAAAATGAATACGTGTCAAAGTTATGCTACTGCGGACTTGCATCATAAAATGCAGCATCTATAACAAATCCCCATGGAGTAACAATAACAACAAACCCAGCCATCCTTAGACCTCAGGTGAAATACTGCATTTAGAAAGGTATGGGCCAAGTGGAGAGAGCCAAGAGTGTCAAAGGAATAGTAAATAAATCTGTCATAATTCTTTCAACCTTCCTGCACAAAGAAGATCAAAGGAAAACTTCCTAGCTGTCATATAGGAGACTTTCCAAAACTAGGAAGGGATTACCCAGATATTATCTTCCTAAAGGAAGGGGAAAAAGTAATGAGGTGATATGTCAGCAGAGAGAGTTAGAACCTCAGAAGGGGAGGCTTTATAACAGCAGCCACCACAACGCACTAGTGAGATTGCTTGGGGAGGCTGAGGAGCCTCCATCACCAAATGCTGCTAAGAGCAGGATGGACAAATCCCTGCCAGGAACAACATACCTGTAGCTGGATGAAGTGGTGGGACTCGATCCTCTGAAAAACTTTTGCAGCACCAAGCCTCCAGTTAAGTTCAGCGGCAAGGATGGGAGCCAGCACTGTCCCGAGCCAGCCCGTCCCCAAGTAGTCATCAAGCATCCACTCAGCTCCTTGCTACCCTCTGCATGCAGGAGCAAACAAGTTCTGAGAGGTCGACCAGTCCTCAGAGCAACACTGCTTAAAAATACCTGCCTTCCTCCCAGGGCTGTAAGCAAGCTCTGCACTAGAAACTTAAAAACAGAGTTAAGTCTCTGACTGGCCACAGGAAATACGAAATGATATACTTCAACTTGAAGGGTTTATGTGAATCCAGTCAAAACTTCCTGAAGTGGATGCCTCAGATCAGGCCATTAAGTCCCTACACAGCAGCCTAAATCAGTGGCCTCATTTTCAAACACACACTGAGTACTCAGCAGCTCCTGTAGAGTTTAAGAGGAGCCCATGATTGCTTGTCACATCTGAGAACTCAGGCCACTTCGGCTCTGAAATGTGGACCTGAAAGCAATTTTCTGTGCAATTTTTCACAGTCCTAATCCTGGTGTTTCGTGAATACTGTCCCTTTCTAGGCCATTATTTTCTTTGTAATGTAAAAATAAATATTTCACATTAAAGTAACTCTAAAGCTCCAACTTTGGAAATCTTCAATGGGTGCAGAACTTCAGGCTGAGAACTACAGAACTGCGAAGATTTTACCATATCAAACACGGTTTGCACTCCCACATCCCCTCCTGCATTAAGAATTACGTTCTGACTTGCATTATAATCACATTTGGGCCCCAGTCCTGCTTTGGAAATTTCATGGCTGCAGGCAGGGACATATCTTCCCATGCACAGCACCCATCTCCTGTTAAGCCATATGCAATCATTAACGCTGCAGCCAAGAAGCTGATTCTTCACCTTGTGAATGTCCCAGTTACTGCATCTGGAGTTTTGGCTGCAAAAGCCATATGGTACAGAACACTCAACACCTCCTTTATTAAAAAAATTCAGAAAAGGAATATAGCTCCAGCACAAAATGGAGAGATTGTTACCGTCACTCTCAAAGAATTATAATGATGGATTTTTCTTGTAGTTTAGCAAAACAAGTATGCCGTACCTGTAAGGAGAGACAAGAGGTTGTGGTTACCTACAATTAGAACAGGAAAAATAATTTTGCTCCCCAAACTCCCATTATTTTATGAAATAGGGCTTCAAACATCATTTTTGTGTAAGCTTTGAACAGAAATTCCCAACTTTCCCCAGAATTCATCATGAACAAACTGCCAGAGCGTGTTTCAGGAATTTTGCCAGGATGCACAGCCAATAGCAGATGCTTGGAACAGCTATTGAGGCTCAGAAATACAAGAAAAGGATCCACTAGCAATTTTATCCTATTACTAAGAAGCATATGACATATGTGGTAAGATTACTCTCACCTGACTTCAGAGCCCTACAAGGCAGACTTCTGCGTGGGAACTAGTCTCCCTCGACCAGCACCGCAGCCAGAGAAATAAGCATGTGGTCCTGACTGAAACCAGCTCACCTGGGGTGCCAGCATGGGCACATCGCTGAAAGGAAGAGCTCCCACATGCTTTAACAGCTGCTTTTCCCCACATTATCAGCTGGCTTCCTTTAGTTTACTGCATTCATCTTAAGTGGTAGCTTATTTATTTTAAAGGGTTGCAATTCATGTGTATCAAAATTTGCTTTCCTTTACCCTTCCCTTTTTCGTTTTCACTAGCATTACAAACAGTTAAATGAGATTTATAGGGAATGACAAGTCTACAGAGAATAAGAGTCCTTACCTGACCTAAACCGCTTAAATCTCAGCTATTTTAAACAAAGTATCAGTGAATTACTGATCTGTTTACAGTATATTGAAGATATATTTCTTTAAAAAGTTTTATTATATGTGTTCATGCTGTCCTCTCATTTCCCCACCTAAAAATCAAAATATCTCCATGACATCCTTGAACCAAGCACGAAACATGAAGCGTTGCCAACAAGTACCTGCTGAGTCCACTTGGATTAAATGCAAAGATCAGCAACTTCAGTTGTTTCAGTAGTTTTCTCTTCACCATTATTAAAACACGAGATTTTCTCATGTTCATATTAAAAATCTGATCTGACAATGAAAAAAAATTTCTTTCCACTTCCAGTGAGTCACCTGAAACGCAACAGCTATAAATTTGGAAACCATTTACTGTTGTCACGTGTGACACCTCCAGTTTCTCAGCAGAAAACCAATCTAGCATCACCTTGCAGTCCCAGCCACTTAATTAGTTACTGGGAGGCAGCATCCCCAAAATGGCATGAGATGGCCCCACAAGGTGGCATATTTCCATGCTCAAGCCATCCTGCGCACTGCTGACATAACTCACCTCTGCAGCATCTGAGAAGGCAACAACATGCAGAGCCAGCAGCCAGCTCCCCAGCCTTGTCCCTCTCAATATATTTTCTCAGATTCTGAAAACAAACAGCTGAATCACCATCAGCAGCAAGCACCTGAAGTAGCCACAGATCTGAAGAGTTGAGGATGCAACAGTTCTGCAGGAGGTTAACAATGTTAATATTATTTTGGGGTAGAACTGCATGTGTTTCAAGAAGTGACTGAATGTTTCATCTCTCACCAAGGAAGCTCCTGTTATGGTCAATTATTTTGTCTGCAGGGTTCAAAGAAAGAACTTGCAGTGGGGTGCTCTTGATAAGAATTTGGATGTACTTCACGGTGAGGAAATAAATCCTAAGGAGATTTTATCTCTCAGCCACTCCAGTTAGTGACATTCAAAACAATACAGGTAATGTGAATCATGAGTTTACAACTCTTCATTAAGTAGCAAGAAGAGACATTTGTGTTTACCCTTAGAAGCAAGCCCTAAATACTGACCACAAATATGAAGGAGTTGTTTTGAGCAGAAGAGTAGGGTTTGAGGACCACTCCAGCCCTGGAGGACACTGATGTACCCGGATATAGCCCTCTTGAACATCCTCCTTCAGCCACAGGAGGGCAAAGCGAGCCTGGCCAAACTAAAGAAACCCAACAAAAGCAGCCAAACCAAGGCAGGATCATATGCGGTGAAGGAGAGAAGGTTCTTCCATAAATGCCAGCATCTCCCCAGCAATCAGTGAACATCCTGGCAGCCACCCAGGTGCATCTGCCGGTGGCAGCAGCAACTCCTTCTCAGGATAATATTTGTATGTGCATAGATCTGAGCCAGGTGAATTCGCTGTATGCAGTGGAACAACAAATATATCACATGCAGCAAAGGGTTGAGAAGGCGACTCTGGAGATTTTGCATCACTGGGTAACAGCATGATCCACATACACTGCTCTCAAGGTTTTCGAGTTCCCAAACTCATTGCCAAATTTTTGCTAGACCTTAGTCTTTTACTTTGCCCGCAAATTTGCTTTAGTTTTCATTAAAGAGGTAATAAAGGTAACCTGCATACGATTTTTCATAACTGAATTTAAGTGTTTTTTTTAACAACATAAGAAAATTTTTTTAAAAAGTAAATTTTTTTTTTTTCCTTAGAAAGATAAAGCAGATCTTTCCCAGATTTGCTGCAGGACCTGTGGGGAAATAAAGGGTGCTTATTTTATGTGTTTTTCCTTCTAGCTTAGAGCTGTTACAGACAGGGTTTGTTTTCTTCCCCACTTGGACACGTTCTCTTTTCTATGAAAAAGTTAAGTCTGGGGAGGGACCTAATGGATCACGAACAACGCTCAAGATTTTCATTTGTTCTTTGCACGTTCACATCATCTGAAGGGGAAATGACCTCAACACACAGGTGTTGAAGACATGACCAGAAGAAGACAACTGCAAATAGGCTGCCTCCACCTTCACTGGTGGTGAGGGATCTTTAACCAAGCCATGCTCTCCTCAAAATGCATATCTCAACAGCCATGCCCAAAGCAGTTTGGCTAAAAATCCTAGCCTTCCAGTCTAAGAAAAAACACCAAATGTAAAAGTCACACAAAATAAACAGACTTTTCAAAATCAAATAAACAGTTTTTCACAGTAAGATATATCCTAAAGAAACAAAACCAGGGGGAAAAAAATCTTTCAGGTGCCACCTTAAAAATAAAAGCCAGCTGTGAATAGTTGCCAGTAGCACACCAAAATTATCACACTGGTTTCCTAAAAAGAAATCATGACCTCTAAAAGCCAAAAAGCTTTACAATGTAGGCTTATATATCTTTGTCTTGCAGTTTTCAAGCCAGTAGTGTCTCCTGGTTGATCACCCTCATGCTTTCAGGCCAATTTTAGTTAATGAAAGCAGTCTTTCATAATCAGAAGACTGGAAGCTTGAGCCTTAAGGAAAATACTGACTATCACAAGACACTCCAGTAAAAAAAAACAGGGCTAAACTGTGGAGTGCAGAGATCCTTGAATATAGAGGCTGTGTGTTATCTCTGTGCCGTTCACCTGTTTATGCAAGAAGCTTGTGCCTGGTTGCTTCCCTTGGGTGGCAGGCAGTTGAGTTTTCCATCTGAGAACTGAATTTGCAATTTCCAGGTGTGTTTCAAAAGGAATTTGAAAGATCCCCTGCTTGTCATCAGGTATTTCAGTCCCATCACTCACCTCAGAACTGAACAACTGAGACATTAAAGGGAAAGCCCATGCATCAAAAGCAGAAAGAGGAAGATGTTACAAGCAGACCTGAGCAAAAGGCAGCTTATGATTAAGTCATGAAATTGTAATTAGGGGTGTAAGAGTGCTGGAATACCCAAGCAGGTAGATGCTTTCTTTGAGGCTTCCTCCTTGGGAAGGCAAGAGGCTCTGTTGCAAACGCGTGCAGAATCTGTGTCATATCCTGCAAACTTCCAGTGCTCTTGGAGGAGGCTGAAGTAGGGATCAGAAAGAAATCTGTGTCACCGATTTCTTTAGGGAGGGACAAGAACAGCAGAGGCAGAGACAAGAGGAGTCGGCAGGGGAGACTCTGGAAAAGTCTCCAAAGACAGAGTGATGCAGGGGTTTAGCAAATACTGGAACAGAGGAGGAAGTCAAAGAGCCTCTCCACACCAGGCCATTTGGAGGAAGGTCAGGATCTGTTCCTCAAGTTTACATGGGGGAAGGATGAGATTTTTTTTTTTTTTTAATCTTTTTGTTGTTTTGAGGTCTTGCAGATTTTTGGGGGGAAGGAGGTGCTGCTTTTGAGGGCTTCTTGAGATAATGCAACATTTGCAAATAATTAGGTTTTGCTGCTGAGTGGTGATATTTGCCATTTTGAGTCTAATTAATCACTAAGGCATCTGGAGTCTTAATAACATTTGAGAAATTTGATATAAAAAGGCAGTTTTGCATTGTGTTGCGTCTTTGTTGAAAATGGGCTTGTTTTTTTTGGACAGAGCTGACAGCACCTGAATGCTGCACACGTACAACATTCACACCTTGACCACCAGGCATCTATGAACATTCAAGCACACACTTCTGAGTCAAACTCTGTACTCAGAATATCTTTCATTGCAACAGCTGATCTTATTTGTGCAGAAATAGATTTTTAAAAGCTAAATACACACAAAAGGAGTGTGTAAAAACACTTCCCTCTCCGTGTGGGTTTAAGCACGGAGCTTAAGGTAGGCACCTTCTTAGCCAGGGATGGCCAGTGAGATGGGCCCGTCCAGAGCCGGTTCAGCACCTAGGGGCGAGGGTCAATGTCCAAAGTTCAGGACAGCAGAAAGACCCTTGGGAGCGGCACAGCTCAGGGGATCGACAGCAGGGTGGAAAACCTGGGGCTGCAGGTTCAGTGCTGACCGTTTTTACAAGGAGCAAGATACAGTTTCTGCTAAAACCAAGTGTTCCCAGTGGGTGGGCCAGGGTGCAGATGGTATGGAGAGGAGGCGTCCTGAAGCCAGCGGAGCTCAGCCCAGTGGGCAATTCATTCCAGCAGCTGGAGGAGAGACCTCACAGGGACCTACCCAAACTTTGGGCAAGTAATGAAGTATTTTGAATAAACTTGCATCGATTGTCTGGGCAGCCAACAGTAATTAAAACAGTAAAAATTCTTAACAGAAGGGTCCGTGAATATCAAGACTCACAATAAAAGCCTAAATTTTTCCTGAGTAAATTAGACAGAGGAAACAAGGCACATTTCTCTAATACTGATTTACTAAAGCTGCACTTGGCATTTTTGCCAATACCATTAAAGTAATGGTTTTGATTGACAGGATTTCATTTTTAATTAGCCAGATCAACCAAGGCACAACATCAGCATTTCTGAAAGCACCTGAAAAGGCAGCCTACTTCTGCAAGAAAAGCTTATTTCCATTTGAAGATTAAAGCAGCAATATGTTTCTATCTGCCATTTCAAAAGGAAGACTTGAAAACATCAGGCTGTACCACACGAGAGATTAAAAGATACAGGGAGATAACGCATAACCAATCCTGCTTCTCACAGGTCTTTCTTCCTTAATCCTGTCCAGCAACAGCCTTTAACATCAGCAGTATAACTGCAGTAACCAAGGATTATTACAAGAGATCTCGATGCAGCATTTTCACTCCACGTTTCACCACAGAGTGCCATCGTCCCCTGATCCAGTGAAGACAGAAGTGCACGCTGTTGAGTGAAGCAACCCATTGCTTGCTGGGCAGAGAAGCTGGGGACAACGGCAGGGTCTGCTTCTCTGCTGTGCTACCTGGCAGACAACCACAGTGAAATGATCATGTAGCAGAAAAGCTGTCTAAACCCAGTTTTCTCCACTGCTTGTATCTCCAGTTGCATTCTTGCTGTTCAAGACATTGCTAACCAAGCAGTGTGTTCCTGAAGCACACTGTTTTTTCAGAAAGCCTTTCAGCTTAGAGATACGCTGCTTTCAACTAGACCTGCTCAGGAGAGCAGGCAGGGGGCTGCAGGGAGCCTGGGCAGAGAGATGCACACGCGATGGGTTTTGCAGGTCGGTGCTATGGGGGGGACCTGAATCTCTGGCCTTTGCACCTAACAAACATCAGGGCAAGCAGAAGCAAAATGTGCACTGAAAACACATCTGCTATTTTTACTCCCCAGATGTTTCCATTTTGATGAAAACAGTCCAGAAGATATTTTTTGTTGTTTCTATAAGAAACAGACACAGCTAAAAACCTTGAAAGCTGCAGCAAAGAGAAATCATCTTTCCCTGGACAGCTGTGAGCAGGACGACTGCCAGCTATGGAAACAAACCCTTTTAGAAAATATTCCTGCACGTGGACAGTACTGTTTATGTTCTTCTCCTAGACTTCAATGTCTCCCTACATTAAACACTGGAATGCCTGAGTGCTGCGTTCTGCTGTTGGGTGGACTTGCAAACAGCTATCCATAGTGATCTATTTTGAAGAAAGAGTTGAACCAAATATTCCCATACAAAAAATTTAGACTCCACAACCCACCCCACTGTTAACCACTGGAAACACTATGGAGAGCTCCCCTGGCAGTGGAAGTCCTGATGGCCTCATGCTCCTGCAAACTGCCAACTCTGCCTCTCCAATTTATACCAGATTTCCCAGATCTGCAACACAACCCATCTGCAAACCTTACATGACGCTTCCACAGTCTGATCACCAGACTGTGCAATTGCATTTAGTCTGCAAGGCTATATTGGTCCTCCCAGCTTTGTTTTAAATCCCTTTTTTTTTTTTTTTAGCTCTAAATGACAAACTAGGGGCTATGTCAGTTCTGCTCAACACCAATGAGGTTTTCACCTGTCGTCATAACCACTTAATGCTATGCAGAGGATGGAGACTAGCAGTCTCATTGCCTGGCTGTCCTCCCTGCTGCAGCCCTTTTTCTCCAGAAGCTCATTTGGGGTTAGCAAAGCTCCCTCCTCTCAGCTTCTGGAGCTGGCAAGGCTGGGGCAGCCCCTCTTGTATTTATGATTCAGCTTTTCCTTACAGTTGGCACAGCACTGAGCTTTCATTTCTCTGATCTCACTATTAGCTGTACTGCAATCTTTGAAAAAAAGCTCCAGATTTCCAGAAACTGCAGCAAACTTGCACCACCTACCGACATGCCCGAGCCATTGTTTTAGGGCAAGAAACCGGATACAGCATCTCAGCGGAGCTCCTTAATAATGAAACTCGTCACTGCACTTCCATCATCATTCTGTGCCTCAACATAGCAGTGCTTGGTGGTACCAGCTGTTGGCTGGGCACCAGGTGCTCCTGACCTGGGCAGCCTCCTGCCTTCCTACACGTCCACCCAGCCCCAAGCTGTTTCTTCCTCACCTTCAACCACCCCTCATGGGTCTAAGGGCATGGTCTGTGCAGAGGAGGCATCTCAATGACCCTTAGGACACAGAGACCTCTCAAAGTACCAAGACAGGTATCAGCCCTGCCCAGCATGTGGACACCAGGGAGCTTGTCTTTTGCTCTTCCCTGTGGTGGAGGAGACAACAAACACTTGCAGACCGAGAGCTCAGAAGAAATAGAGCGTTTGTGGCTAGGCTCATCCCTGATGATTTAGCTGATATTCAGAGTGCCCCAAGTTTTACCACAGAAAGAGTGCATTAATCCCACTGTAATGCTCTGAGCTTCCTGCTGTGGGTATTGTGGATTTGCTTCATATTATAACAATTTTAACTTGCAGGCTTCAGCATTACCAGTGCACATTAGACTCCTACTCCTTCAAAGCCGCGTACTCACTTGGGAAAGCTGGTTTTATTCCCATTTTCCCCGTTCTGCCTAGCCCATGTTCCACTTTCTACCAGCTCCAAATTTTTTTTCCATGAATTCAAATTCAGGCAATGGTGTCAGCATTTTCAGGCTAGGCCCAGGTGCCTATGACACTCAGGGATGCATGTAATTTTCTTCATAAAAGTGAAAAAGGGAATGAAAATCATGAACTGCTACTGCAAAAACACCCAAATCTTCCCTTCAGCCCCCAAGTCTTTCCTAACCTCATTAACAATATCCTGCAGTGCATGTAGCTGTTGTTAGCTCAGCCCATGGGCTTGCAGCAGGCAGGACCCAGCTCGAAACCTCTGGCTCAGAAAGAGGAGGCTCTGGCCATGGGTATCACATACGGAGCCAGGCAAGAAATGATGGGGATGGGGAAAGGCTGAACCACAAGACTTGCACAACAAACCTTGGAGACAACCAGAGATGGGTCCCAGACATGGGCTAGAATGGGTCTGTTTCAGCAGGGTCCCCTTGCACTGCAAAGTCCCAGCATCCAAAAATAAGACCAACCTCATCCATCCCTGCTGCTTCGATTCCTTCCACAAAATGCTTTCCAGAAACCTCCGTGCCAGCCCAAGGTCCTTAACAAGCTGAAAAAAAAATCTGAAATGGGAGCAAAGGCTGGCCACCCTCGAGTTAGACAGCACTGAAGCTCAGCTCAAAGAAAGAATAAAATTAACAAGGGGGTTGTTCAGCAATGCCTCAGTGGCTTCAGGTGAGTTGCCTCAAGATCAGAAACTCTACTTTTGAGGGCATTTCGACACTTAAGAGTTAGGTGAAGCTTTCTTCCCTAATCGAAATAACAAACAAATCCTTCTAGAGCAATCAGCAACTGGGAAAAAAACATTGGTTTGGGAAAACTTGGGGGCTTAGTATTTTTTTCTCTAACAGTTGTCAAAGACAGAGGGAGAAGCCCACTTTTACAATGGAGCTGGTTCAAATAAATAGATAAATTAAAAGCAATTTCAACCCTACTGGCCTGATCTGCTGTGTTAGGAATCCATCAAATCTTTGTAAGAGCCCAAGCCACTTACCTGCATGTTATATGCTTACACCCAGGGCACATTACTCAGCATTTGGAAGAGAAATTCGTGGCATCCAGAGACCAATTTATTTCTTTTTGCAAAGGATTCAGCTCCGTAGCAGCTTTGATGCTGTTTCACATAGCACAGAACCTTCCTCATGACAGCAATCTCTAAGCACAGGTAAGAATCCTGTGCTAAGAAAATACAGCAGTTATTTCTTCAACAGTTCTTAACAAACATGCCTTAGTTTTTCAACATATCTATTAATATTACCCAGTCCATTAAATGCTGCGTGATCTGTACAACTTGAAAGGTCTGTCACATTTGAGGTATTTTAATCCATTTTCTTCCAACTCTTTTTGATATCTGGAAAAAAAAAAAAAAACAACCTGATATCTTTCTTCATATATTACACATCACTAGTTAATTGCAGAACAACCTACTGCAGGCTAGAAAACTATTATTATTGCCGAATGCCTCTGAACGTCACTTGCCCAGGACAGTCCTCGACTACGATAAGGGAAGCACCAAAGAGCACCAGCAATCCCAAAAGTGCATCCAGACTCATGAGGGCCAGATTCCCATCTTTATTATAATATTATTTCTTTCCAAAATTATGTATGAGACAAGTCTTTTGATATTCAGTAACCTGAATATGAGAAATGACTTTACACAAAACATCAAATGAGTTGACAGCAAATTGAATTTAAAATATGATTTTTCAAAAATACTCATGAAATTCATATTGCTTTAAATATAAATTAGCAATAGTGCCAGAAGGAATGAATGCATTTCACTACTTGACTGCAGATAATTTAAATGTACAGTTTTACCTCCATTTCCTGCATTTATTGTACTTTCCTATTAAGTGGGGAAGGTGCCTTCTTAGGTACTCTCGCTTGGTTCACATACATATTAAAGCAGTATCATGCATCCTGGTCAGACTCCAGATCTAATCATTATATTCTTCCTACATAAATTCCTCCCACAGCTTTAAGCAGAGTCAATATTCTTTATTTTCTGCCCATAAGTAAGCTGGGCTTTTAAAGATTTGCTGCCCGCCACATTGAAGTGAAGCTGCAGTGATGCATGCAAATTACTCTGAAAGGTCTCTGTGCTCCAATGAGGAAATAGGCTCAGCTTCAGGATCTTACCAGTATTAATAAATTCACACAGGAAACAGTGATATGCATTTGATGGTTCACACTAATCTGAGGGTCACCTTAATAATCACACTCCCGCAGATTAACAGGCTTGGATAAGATTACATCCAAAATTGCACTTAAAATTTGAATTCAACCTTTTCCCTTTGCTTCACATGCAAGCTGCCGGACGCCACTGGACTTCCCACCTTTGCAGTGGGAGCAGATCACGAGCAGCCAGCAGGACCAACCAAGAAGCAATCTCTGATCTCCAAAAACAGCCAGAAATCACATACTTGAGACGGTGTCCTCAAAATCCAAATACCTGCATAGTTGTGTGCTATATACACATCGGCTCGTGTTTCGACCCACTGACAAAACATTTAAAGACATGGCGAAGTGCCACAGATGTACGAAGTTTAAGAGTGCTTCGGCAGAGTGACAACTAAAATAAACCTCTCTGCATAAAATCAGCTTTGTGTATTTTTCCACCCTCTATCAAATTACAGCATCCCAAAATTATGTTAAGAGAAACCCTGTCTAAAATGTGAGTTTCTGTATTTCATCAGCTATCAGAGATGACTCAGGATTACAAGTACTGAAATAAAATGAACATCCTGTTCCAGTTTCTTAACTAAATTCTCTCCCTCAAATAGCATCAACAAGTGACTCAGTACAATGTCATAACAAACAGTACTTTTGTTACAGCAATGTACTTGGCAAAAAGCAGCTCTAATAAATAAATCAGTCACATTTTACTGTAGTTGCTAATCAAAAGATTTTCATTTTATCTTGGAAGGAAAAAAAATACATATACTATAGAATAACCAGATGGCAAGTAAACAATGTTATTTTCATAATCAAGTGGGAAAACTATTTGTCTGCATTTGGATGAACCAATAAATTACATTTATGGCTACATTTGGCTTCAAATCATAACACCACGCTCATAAATCTCATCACTAAGGCCAGCCAAAGGGATACACTTTTCTCTTTCAGATGCCAGTTGAAGGACCTCAAGCTCTAATGCCACCCAGTTGAGGGAGAAAATGGTTTATGGTACAGCAGCACCAGCCTGCATCACTACAACATCCAATTCTTGGTGAATAATTCTAGATGAAAGGACAGAGCATTTGGAGAATCCATTCATTTCCATCAGACAAAAAAATCCCATGAGAAATAAGCTTTCTTACCTGTAGCTAACTCAATATCTAAGTGTAGCTATATTAATTAGTTAGTTAGAATCTAGAGATTACATGGGATAAGTAGCAACCTCTAATAAGACAAAATCATGTCCTGCTTTTCAACGTGCGTTTGTCACAATTTCTTTCAAGTGGAGCAGGCTTTGTAAGAACTACAGATTCAAACAAAATAGTGATTTCAATTCTTTCCTGTGCAAAGTGAATTTGAAAACAGTTCTTGAAACCCACCTGGCGTTTTCTCTGGCTGCCCTCCTCCCAACACCAGGCCACTATTTTGAAGCTTGGGTTTTAACACAGCAGGAGCCCAGCGAGGAGGGTGGCTGTGACAATGCAGGAGGGACCAGACTGTAGCCTCTCTGCCGAGGCACGGCTGTCACAGCATTACACACAAGATCTGGGCAACCAGTGCTATATAGAAAATATAAAGGTTGTTGGATTTCATCACAATATTAACATAGAAGTACTAGCAATGCAAAAACACTGAGCTGAGGCTTTTGAGAGGAAAATGCCAGGTTTGAAGGTTTGGGGGAATGGGGTTGCTTTTGTTATTTTTAAGGGGTGACCCCTCCTACCTGCCAGCTTCCTCTCCTAGCCCCATAGATTTGCAACAGATGTATCTACTATCATCTCATGACAGTTCAGGCATTCACATGGATAAGCATTTTGCTACCAGTTCTCTTCCCAACTTAAGAAAATTGTACTCTTCCAAATAGTTCTACAGTGACTTCATATTTAACCTGCAACCCAGTAGGTCAGAATACTTCTGGTCATCTTAAATACACTTACTCCAGCTGTGCAGATATGACCGCATCAAAGCAAAGGCAGTATTTGCAGAATACCTTCTTTAAATCACAAAGAAGTTGGCTGTTTTGTCTCAAAAGAATTATTTGTACAAAGTGTAACAGAGTTCTTGCTGCAGAACTATCCACAGAAACATAATGAACATACACGAAATTGTTTTAAAACACTTACTCTATGATGATGCTGCCAAAGTTAGGTATTTTCTTAAGATATCGTGGAAAGGTAGATGCACAGAAACAAATGTATTTTTATTTTACAAAACTAAACATTTCCCTGCTGAAGAGAAAGAAATGTTCTTTTTAATAGATATATTTTGAAAAGGACACAGCTGTTGTTCATTCACTTACCCCACAAGTGCTGTAGTCTCCAACAGCCCCTTACTTCAAATTCAGGCTGAGTCTTCAGTTCACATTTTGTTTGGGACCCTTGGATGTTGTGTCTGCCATCTGAGCATCCCAGGGCACTGAATGGGTGGGAGCCAACAGCTGCCAACTGCTTCCCGTGGAAGCAGCCTTCACGCCAGCCAGCGGTCAGCACATTGGGATGCCACTCTTGCCCAAGACTTCCCCTCGATAAGCCCCAAATGTCCCAGCCCTGCTAATCCAGCTAAGAGCAGCAGTGTGAGCAGGAATGCGAGGCTGCAATGTGCCCAGACGCCACACACTAAAGGCAGTATGGCAGCAAGCTCTCCATCATTAGCTAAAACTGCTGTTCAGACTCCAGATGCTTACTTAGGTTGGTGACGTCCAACTTCTTGACAGGACCAAGGATTCAAGCCATCCCAGACAGAGGTTGGATTTGAGGTCCATCAGCCCAAGGCTGTGTTTCGTAGCCTTCGCTTGACTGCCCATCTCTGCTGCAGCACAGGAGCGATGCCCTGCTCTGCATAAGTCCTGCTTGTAATGAGTCACTTTAACAGTTGCTTCTGTCACTGCTGACTGGATTACAAGGAAAAAAAAAAATCAAACTGAGATTAGTTACAATAATAATTAAAAGCTGACCTTCCAGCTGTTAAGCAAGAGATCTTGCCTTTCAAAAGGGACAACCCCAAAGGTGCAGAGGATGGTTTTGACACTCTCGTTCCTTCTGAGTTTTTCCTCACCCATTTACAGGTGTGCAATTTGACACATTTTATAAACCACTATCTCTAATGCTAGAGATTACCACAAGAGACAAAGCTTACCCACTCCGGATTTCATTTCACTATTTTATAGCTCAGCACCTCCCTCTTCAGTACTTCCCTCAAAACTTGTTGTAGCAATGGGTATTGCCCAATAAAGCCAGGCTGGTGACCAAAGTGCCAGCCACCACCTTGCCAGTGTCTCTCTGCAGGGTTACGAGGTTTGCTTTGGTATTTAGAAACACCACAATCTTGATTTAAACGTATTTAGTTATTTGTTCATCTATTTTCACCTACATCTTAGTATCTCATTGAAATGGGCTTTACTAGCCACTTGCACAGCACAGCTGTAGGGAAACCAGCTGGTTGATTCAGAAGAGCATGGTCCTCACAGCATTCCCTTCTGGGATTTTCTTCAAGCACAACAAAAATTAATGTGTCACTTTTTCTATCACATCATTAGTTGTATTTCTAAATCCATATTCTGGGGGAAAAGTCGCAATATCCTGTCTGCATTAGGCTACAGATGTTGCAGCACAGGATGGGTGAAAGGATCTATGTTAGGAAAAGAAACACGGGCAGGACTACAATCCCACTTGCAATCCAAAACCACAAAGACATTACCATCCCTGCCAAGTGTACTTTTGTCACTAAAATAATTGCTATTGCATGCCAGCTTTAGTCCAAATCAACCACTTATCAATAGAGACAATATACACCTACAGTTGTGTGACAGTTTTTATTTTTTATAAGGAGAAGGAAAGAAGGAATGAACTAGGAAGGAGTTGAACAACTTGGATGAGGGTATTTTTCCTGTGCCCACAGCTGAAGGCAGGGTAAGGTCAGGATTCAGGAGTGCAGTTTTGGCAGCCTGCATCAGTAACACATAAGGGAGCTTGTCAGACAGGCCACAAAGCAAGGTTGGACGCAAAGAAGCCAAAATTCATCTATGAGCCAATTTCAGCTGAAGACGTGAGAGCAAAAAGAATTTGAAGGAAGAAAGGGACGTGGCTGACAATACTGCCCTTTGGAAATGATGCACATCCAGACACACAGCTGTTTTATAGTGACCTTCTCCATGTAGAATCAAGTATTATTGTTCAGATAGCCTGAAGAGCAAATCCTATCAGGGCCATGAAGCCAACCAACAAGCCCTTATCCTATCCTTGTCCCTAAAAATGCCTAAACACACCGTTGCCACAACCAGACCTCCGTAGTTCTTGTTTGGCATCTCGCAGCCCATCTCCCAGCACAAGGCATGGCAGTGGCACTCAAAAGAAATCCAATTCCACAAAGGGCTGACCTGCCAGATGTCAGAGAGGCAGCACTACCCCGCAAGGCTGCAGAATTATTTACCAAGCAGTTTGCTAAATTATACAAAGGGAATAATTTGCAACGTAATGGTGTGTTTGCATTCTGAATATCTGATTTCCTGTTCAGCAAATAACCTAAACATTCCCAACCAAATGAAATGTAGACAAGACTTTAAACATTTGAAGAAAAGCACTCATCCAGAAAATTAAGGTCAACATGGAACAGATGGTGCCTCTGAAAAATGTGTCTTCAACATTTATCTTTATGTAAAATAAAAATCTTTTAAAAACCTCCGGCTGTTTGGTGACAGTTCTATTTGAAATATTGAATCTTGCACTTCATGGATAATAAAGAAGCACTAAAAAATTACTTCAAAATACTAAATCTAAATAAAATTCTCTCCACTACTGTGCAATAGGATTTTTGTGGGCATGTAAATACGTATCAATAAAAGATAGATTCAATCGCTTCTGTAAGCGCTATAAATATTGCAAGTGCACTCCACATTTCCATAAATATGACCCACGACTCCCAAGTGAAAAGCTTTTTCATTTGCAGCCGTCAGGAAAAAAACGATCCTTTCTTCTTTATCAAAGTCTTCTCAAAGGCTGAATTTGAAGCCCTGTGCCCAGGGAGTTGTGAACAACTTGTTACAATGATGCATGAAATGCCTTCCTGAGCCCAGAGGGCTCCATCAGCGGGACTGCAGACCGCTCGGCTGTTCTGCTGGAGGGCAGGCAATGTCATACACACCTTGGGAGAAAAAAAGGGGACCTAATTGGGCAGGCCTGCAAATTACTTTGGTAATACAGAAATGAGATGGAAACAGCAGAAATAAGAGACAGACCTGTCAAACACCAAATGACTAATAACGTGTCAGAGACAAACCAGAATTATATTAAAGAAATTGGGTATCGGCAGAAGTGACAGGGCAAGTCGTCAAAGAAGAAGATAAGCAAGAGGCAGAGGAAGCTCATGCAGGACTGCAGGTGAGCACCCTCCTCTGCTGCTAGTGCAGACTCTCAGCAGGCAGGGGGGGCAGAGAAAAAACAGAGCTGCACAGCAGGGATCTTGCAAGTTCACTTCAAACTGCAGCAGAAGCACAAGAAAAAAAACCACAAAGTTCTCACATCCTGGGCCACAGTGAACCAAACGTCTTTGGAGGAACAGAAAACACCTGCTGTACCTAAAAATACAGACGCAGGGACACCTCCTCCCGTGCACCGCAAGCAGAACACCCTGATGAGTGCCGGCACCCTCTGGGAGGCTGTTACTTCTGACCCCAGGCTATGCGTGTCATCCCAACCACTGCACACATCATCTGAATCCCTGAAGCCAGTTCCTCAGGGGCCACCGCAACACCTGGACCAAAGTATCGGCCTGCGATAACAAATGCAATTCACCAGCTTCAGTCATCAAAGCATCCAAAGCCATAGAAAGATCTATCTCCTACCAACCCAAAAAAATGCAAACTCAGCCCAGTGAAAAGGGACAGCTGAAGCACATCCACAAAAACACAAACTCATTACAGAGATACTACTAGTCATTAATTGTCACCGGACATCTGACAGAGTAACTGTTATCAACGCATCTCTTTTTTTCCAACGTCCCTTCCAGCCATTTGCATCTACTAGAAAGACCCAGGTTTTTGTAACTTACATCTTCAGCTGAAACACTGATGAAGTGGCCCAGAAGGCCTCTGCAAATCCACTTTGCTTAAAAAAAAAAAAAAAAAAAAAAGCTATTGGAAGCTTATTGCAGCAATTTTCCAAAGTTGACACATCCTTCATATTGGCTTTGTGATACTTACTTACTTTTAGGGTCCTGCTTCCTCTAGAAATTCTCTCTGATTCCCTGCACTACTGTAGAAAATAAGCTCAGCAAGAACATTTAGGCTCAGTGTCCCTAGCAATGGGCCCTGCCAGCAGTAAAGCACAGCCAAAATGAAACTCGATTGCAATTGCCGGGGAAAAGCTTTCAAGAGTGCCTTTCGCACAGGGCTTTCTTACTTCAAGGTCATCCTAAACCATATCACAGGCAATTCTGATAAGCAACAGCACAAGAACAGCTCACTGGAGTCTTACAACTAATAGAGAGGGGATCAGGTTCTCCTTACCTCTATAATTAAGGCTTTTAATTAAATTGCATCTATTTTTTTTTTTTTTTTTATGAGAAGGTTGATTTTGTCAGTCCTATTGCACAGCCAAGTGCTGCTGCTGTACATGGAACTGCCTGCATCAGGGCTTGATTCACTATTTCTAAAAATAAGTCATATTAATTTGTTCCTCCAGCACCTGGTGTTTAAAGTCATTTCTTGGCAACTTCTGTTCTTGGCATTTAAACGTTTTTCACATTCAGCTGAAGCCTGACAGCAGTATTGGTTATCCTTCTCTGCCTTGCTAATAATTTGGTTGATGGCATGCAGGTGGGTGTCTCAATTAAAAAAACATTTACCAAGTTTGCATTAGGTGATCTGAAAAAAACAGAGCACTCCATCCAAAGGTTAAATATAAGTAGGCGGCAAAGCTCCTTGAAAATATTGCATAATTTAGAGATAAAAATAGTTTTGCTTTATTCAAGCTAGACAGGATAGGTAGATTCTACTGCAATCAGCCTAAACCTCATCTCTCCAAGTTCCATGCTCAAGTTGATTACAGAAAATTAAATTTAGTATTAATCAACCTATGAAGGAGGAAATTACAAAAACGAAGGTAACACATAAATCATAGAAAATAACACTGGAAAGGGAGAATAGGAAAAGGGGAAGGAAAGGGAACAGGAGATCACTTAATGCATCTTCACACTTGCTCTGTGCCAAAATCAACACCCCCCTTCCCAAGTCACTCCTGGCAGCATTTGCCCAACTGTTTTAAACATTTACCTGCAATAGACTCCAGAAGCCACCAGCCAGAGTCCCCCAGCTCCACCAGCCCTTCTGCTACAGATCTTTTCCTGACATCTGAAGCTATCCTCATTTTCCAAGCAAGCATGAATACACCTGAGAGCATCACCCCATGCCTGCCCTGGTGTGAAGGACCTGACCAAAGCAGAAGCACCAGGTGTAACAGACCAGACACTAATAGCTGCACTTCCCACCTGGCAGGATGTGGGTTTTGTTTTTTTTTTCCCCCTTTCTTCAGAGGAAAAAAAATGAAAAATAAAAATGCAAGCTTTACCTGTATTTCTAAACTTCTCTCAATTGAGAAAGAATAATCTACACATTGGCTGTGGCTTTCAGCTTTTCAACTGCATTGAGCTTCTGCATCAGTTATGAGTTTAGCTTCCGATAGATCTGCCCTACCACCTCTGGTTTTACAGATAGGAACCTACTGCTTGCACAGGACCTGATGCAAATCATGCTGAAATTCAGAGGGAACTCCCAGCCATCCCCATGGGGTCTTGCAACATGCAACTACCCTCCTGTAGAGTCTCGGGTAATGACTTTTAAGCTGATTTTGTCTTTTATATGCCAGTTTACCTAACACATGCTAGTTGGTTGGCACTGGAGTCACTGCACTGCCTTGGGTTCTCCCTCTGCAGAGCAGATCCCATCCCATTTCAACTTACATGGGAAGCAGCTAGCACTGAACGTACATTTACAGCACACAAGAATCTTCTTTCCTGAGCTCTGATACATCCTGACATTTTACTCCTTCCCTAATCTTGCTCCCTAGGAAACGTACAATCCAGACCCTCTTTATCAGCTGGGAAGGTAGTTTTAGATGAAGCTCTTATATCTACATTATTTTCTTCCTGAGAAAAAATATTAGCAACTTAGAGAAATTAAAAAGCTAAATGAAGTCCTTAACTGTTCACCTTAGTCACTTCCAAACTTAGTTTCTAAGCCCCTTCGAACTCCATCCTCTGTAGTTTAGTAAACGGTTTGTTTAGGATTAGTTTTTCCCATCCCAATTTCAAGATGCTATGTTTATACATATAAAAATATATACACACAAATGCCCATCACAGAATAGCTCAAAAAACATAATCCCTACAAAGAGCCACAACAACTTCAAATTCCCTAGAAGTGAGAATAAGGGAATTAGTAACATGATTAAGGCTCAAGTCAGAAACTGCATCTCTGAATGAATTCTTGAAGAGATTCTCAGGCAGTTGCCCCTTACTTAGTCATGTCTTCCACTGCAAAACGAACCAGAGGTGTGGTACCGGCACCTCAGCAGCCTTGCACAGCCCCAGACCCAAGGGCTGCCCATGCTTTCTTCTGAAGGCAACTACCAAGGTGGGCACCCTGCCCAGGCTGGCTGAGGGTCTCCTCACGTCCCTGTGCTCCTGGCAGTGAGGTCAGGGCTTGCCCAGCAGGAGAGCACAGCCGGGCGAGCGTCTGCATTAAACACAGCATTGAAATCATTACTGCTACTGTAATCATTAACAGAGCCCCATCAGAGTGACATGTAGTCACAGCCCTGCAGTCTCCTCAGTAACACACTTGTGCTGGGCTAAGGGTAGGGTCCTGAAATCAACACGAGATCAAGATCAAGCCACCTGCATGGACAGAGCCATGCACCTGGCTGGATTCCCCTAGAAAGCACTGCCAGAGACTGCACTTGACCATATAAAGATTTGCTTGGTTCAAAGTTTAGGGGAAAAAAAAAAAAAACAGGGCAAATCCACATACATGCAAGATGAGCAGGGGAATCACTGGGCCACTGAGAATGCACAGGCCATGGAATAGCCCAGCAAAGCTCCCCCAGAAATGCTCAAAAACCCTTTGTTTTTACTAGTTTCTAGTTCTAGCAAGGCACTTCAGGAGCTACTGACACAAACTGCCTTTATGAAACGGGCAATGACACTTTGTTTTGGTGGGTATGGACATTAACTGCAGAGAACAATCGTAACACAACCAGGTCATTAGCTAAACAGGCCTACACATTCAGGCCTACAGAAAATTTAAGGTAATTAAATTACTCAGCTAATAGGAACAGCTTCCTCCCCTCCCCCCAAATGCTCCCCTGGCCTCACAGGAATGAGCCATGTTCACTGACAGACCCTGCCTGACATCCTTGCAACGCTGCTAAGTGCATCATCTATGCAGATGCTGCACTGACACGTTTCACGCACGCATAGGATCTTTACAGAAGCAGCACTGGATGCCTATGCTGTTACCGGCATTTTTGTGCAGCACTAAAGCACTGTTCAGGGCCGCAACCTGCCAGTTTTAAGGCCAAAGATATTCAGATGACTTGTGAAAGCAGTGATTATGCACCACATTCCTTGGTCCAGCATTTACATGTTACTTACAGCACCTTCCCCTTCTCAGTGTGAATGTAGATTGCACAGCCCCAGCACACGTTCACGGTTAGGCAGTGTTTCACAACACAACTGCTTTTCCACTTTGTGAATGAAAGGCAAAGATTCACGCTGAGAAAGGACTTAAGCAACACATGGAAGACTTCAGCAGACACAACTACACTCTGCTGTTGTACTGCTGAAGTCTTGATCAGTCCCTTTGTAATGGTGGAAGAGGAGCAGCACTGCTGAGTGACATAAGCTGGCTGTCTGGTGACTCAGGTGCAGCATGACTACTTGGCTGCACTGCTGACTCTGTTTGCCTTGGTAAGTGAACACCTTCCAGGTTTCTCCTTTGGCAATCGGTATTACCTAGAATGAGACTACCCTAACAGAAGTCCTACCTCTAGTGTTTTCCAAAGAGGCATGTAAAGATTCCTAATGACCTAACCACAGGGCACTGTGAATTGGCTTGTAGTGTAATTCATGACCACTGCTTGTTTACATAGAGAAATGTTTCTGTGCAAAGCCTCCATACACCGAGGTGATAGGATCCAGACGCAAGGCAGGCTCCCAGATTCCTCTCCAAGTTGAGAGCTTACTATCTTGGCACTGATACCTTTGAGAGAAAACTTTCTTGTTTTAGGTTCGTGGGAAGCTCAGAGGAACCTTGAAAAGTTGCTATGATTACATTTACTTTAAGTCCACGCGACTTTTCAGGGCACAGATTTCCCCTGCAAAGAAGTAGAAATTCATTAATAAACTGAAATAGTTTCACATAAGACAGACGAAGGCAGGAATGCTACTAACCTTGAAAACATGAAGACCAGCCTCGTGTGCTTTTTTTCCTCCCAACTGCAAATCAATCATCCACTTGACAGCAAACATTTAAATCTTAAGCCATTTATCAGCAGTAATGATCTCAATTTTGAATGTGAACTTTATTAGCTTAACGAAAGCCCAAACGCATAGAGCTGCAAACACCAGGTACCTTAGCATACACTGAAACCAGGTTCCCCACTATTTCAACCTTCTTTATTATTGTAGAGAAACCAAGACCACCAGGATTTCTGAGATCCACAGCTGAGACACCCCAGCAAATATGAAGTCATCACCATGCCATCACTTGTACTGTTCACCTACTACCTTTACATCTACAACTGGAAATCACAGCTCTCACACCATACTTACATCTCATTTACCTTTGGAACATATCACATGTACTTCACAGGTTTAGAAGTCCTCTTGGATTCCTTCTCACAAGCATATCAAACACCTCAATGCAACACCACATAAAAGGTTGTCCATACATCTAGACTCTATGCATGACTTTTTTCTAAATACATAAATTTGAAGTCCCTGAGTTACATATCACCTCCTTACACCACTTCCCGAGAATTCACTGCATGCTTTATGTTTACAAGTTAGCACTGTTCTCCCATAACAGCACCAGTGAGTGACCTCAGGAGGCATGCCACTTTTGTGTGCAAGACAAGTTTTGGCAACAGGTATCAGGATAGCACTTTACCAAATCAGAGGCAAACAGCACAGAGCTCTCTCTAAAGCTTCCTTCAGATTTGTTGTTGCTGCTGCCTGCTTTTAGAAGACGGTCTGGTATTTCAGATTAAGCAAGAAACCTTTGCCCATTAGAGGCCATTGTCAACAAATCATCACAATAAAGTACCAAATGGAAATATGAAATGTAACTTGTAAACATCAGTAACTTAGGGGTAGATTCAATCAACATGAATAATGACAGACAACTTTCAATTCAGAAATAGCCTTTTGTCATGAAGTCTTTATGGCTTGACAGAAAGAAAGATTTGTTTTTGAAACAGTTAGTGCAATTTTTATTTGAGAGGTCAGCTATAAGAGTTAAACAGATGAATCCAGTATGACACCTCAGCTTCGAAGTTGTTTTTTTAAACCTGATCTGAAATATGGCACTGGACAGTTATCTAGAGTCAAGGCATTTGTAATCTCAGATATAAAACTGCAGCTATTTTCCCCCCCAAGGGAGATTGGGGTGGGGGCTAAGGTCTTTAAGGGATAGTTCATATTCCACATTAAACAGAGGAAGGAAAGCTTAGCAGCACCAAAACTGCAGCTGTGTGCTTGGCCAGTGCCTCTGCAATCCACACATACAGCTTGATCTAATACATAATTCATTTGGAAAAGTGAATGAAGGAAGGAAAAGTAGGCAGCCTCACTGAAGAGATATGTAATGCAGCATTTGAGAACAGTTTGTGAAACTCATTCTTTCCTAGGGATTCAGAGTCCTGTAAAGTAACTTTGGGCTTTTACACCAGCAGTAGCTACTAACAGAGTATTCTCCAACAATGTCTGAATTTGCATCTTCCTCTCATATTCTATGCAAAGCAAGAATGAGTATCCAAGCTTCTACCCAAAGCAAAGAAAAAAATCGATGTTGCTTTCCTTGACATTCATAATGGTACATTATGGAGAATTTTTCTTTAAATAGCATATAGTTTTTTGGAATCAGAAGTCAAGCTTCAAGACACTCACTAGGTCTTCATCTTTTGTCTGAGTTACTCTGATTTAGGAGACACCACAAAGCGCTGGCACCACCATTTCCTTATACTTATTGCTTTCACAAGCTATATTCAATCCAAGGACACCCAGTTCACTAGGGCATCTTTGCCCTTCTCTCATTTCTCTTCCAACACAAAGAACTCCCATTAACCCTAATGGAAGTCAACATATGTGCACACAGGACATTACAGACCTTTTAAGGCTATACGGCTGACCAACAGAAACAGAAAAGTACATACATGTAACTGAAGTTTTCTTCCGTTTAGCAAAGGGTACTGAGTTTTAATTGAGACTCTTCAAACCATTACCCCTATTTCCTTATATTCACCTTCTCCCCCTACATCTTTAATTTATGGGGAAGACTTATTATGCTTCCCTAAGCAAAACAAAAAGATCACATCAAGTTTGCTCCATAGACCAAAAGGTAAAAAACAAACGACAAACTGGTTCACAGTTAACCATAAATAAAAGTGCAGTAAGTGTTCAAGTAGAGTGTAGAGTTTAAGCAAGCTGGACAACCACATTTGGCATAGTCATCTTTTATAGGCTCTGCGTGGGTCCCTCCCATTACTGACAGCAGGGGGAAGAGGCTGAACACTATTAGCTGTTGCTGGGTTTACAGGTCCTCGTCCATTGCCTCTCCCACTACCTGCATAAGAGTGGCCATGATTATATGTAAATGGAAATCCACTTGATTCAGGTCCCGTTTGTAAACCATTTCCTAAAAAGACAGAAAAAAGGTCATCACAAGTTCCATTGACTGAAATCACTGCTCCTCTACACAAGTTTAACAACAAGGAATATATGGAGTTTGTGGCAACCAGCAAACCCTGAGCACTAGAAAGCAAAAGCCCCTCTGGCATTTCCAAGACCCCAACCTGCAGCTTATACTCTCCCCCAATCCCTTCCCCCTACCTCCAACAAAAGCAAGAAGGGCCACAGGGAGTTGCATGCTAAGTCTTTCCACAGAGAGAAAGGAGTCTAATGAGACTAGACTGATGCTTTCAGAAACACACTCTGGCTTGTAGGTCACACACCAAGATGTCCTAGAGACACAGCAGGGCAGAAGTAGAAATGATCAAAAGGAAAGCAGGCTGCACATAGCTTATTGCATCTTCCCCTGCTACCAGTCAGAAACAAAGCTGTCTTGTGAGGTCCAGCCACAAAAGCAAGTCAGCTAGCATTAAGTTCTCATGAACTTCAGATTTATATGCATCATTGCTCATGTTTTGCTGGTAGGAAGAGAGAAAGAGCTGAAGAGGCAGAATGACAGGAAGCAGGGCAAGAAAAGGAAGAGATGAAGTGAAACCATTGCATTTATGGACTGCACAAGAAGCAGGAAGAGAAAACAGGTTTCAGAAGACATACAAAGGTCAGCAAAAACAAGGCTGCCTGCTGCCCACCACCCAACGCAGGGACACTAAGGAGGCGCCCAAGCCAACTGAGCTAAATGCCCAATTGCCTCACCCCAGAAAACAAAAGGCTGGCCTCAAAGCACTGTCCTTCTCTGCTCAGAAGCATTTATTTTCAAAGGAACAGAGAGGACTTGTAAGTGAAGTAAAATAACAGAAATGATAATCATGTTGCTAAAGAGGAAGCAGATAGTCACTGAAGTGCCATGGAGCTTTTCAATAGCAAGTTACGTATCAGTTCGCTGTCATCCACCAGTAGAGCTTAGCTATACAACACCAGGCACTGAGTCCGGGCATTGTATAGGCAGGCCACAAATACGGTTCCCTCTGAGCTTACACCCACTCAAGCCTTTGAAGCAACTTCTCATTTCAGCTTTAATGTTTAAATAGTGTTATCACAAAACCATGCAGTCAGGTCAGATATTGGAATTTAGATTACCACTACTTTTATCTATTTTGAGGAGCTAACCTGGCAGGAAAGCCATGGTAACTGGCAAGATTAAAGAAGTCATTTTTAAGGCCAAGGTCTCGGGTGGTTTAAAAAAAATAAATGGCTCCTGCTACCCCACTTTATAAACAGAATTTCAAGTGCTGCAAGAACTCTCTGAAACCATTAGAACAATCTAGGATTAGTAAGTCCCTTTACATGATACAGGCACCATGAATATTCTGATCTCTTCCTCTTCTTGGGGACAAAACCTGAAACCGTTATTCAGGAAATGTTCGTGTTTATGTGCTTGCAGATCCATGCCCCAGTCTAAGAGACTTTTTAAAGAGTACGCTTTTGCCCCACAGTGGAGAAGCCCTTCAGATAAATTTCTTTTCATTCCCATTAATTGATTCTTATACTTTCACTTCCACAAAATGAAAAAGACTTACCCAGTGGCCCGAAAGTACAAGAACCCATATTACTTGATGCAGAACTATTATTCTGTTCACCCTGTGCCTTCAGAGAAAAGTAAAAAAAGACATGGATCAGTGACGTTTCATAGTTTCACAGAAAGGGATTGATTTTTTTTCCTGTGTTGTTATTGTGGCTCCACATAGAATTTATCTACTACTCTAATGACTGACTCTTATCTACATATCAGCTCAAGTCCATCTTTCCAGAAGAGTCACTCTTATCACAGCCTTGCGTGAAGTTTTCAGAACAAAGAGCACTTTATGGCAGAAGTCTCAGACAAGTTTAACATACCAGTTTGTTCTGTCCAATGTGTTCTGAGTTGGGCTCACTGAAGTTTGGCACTTCTGAGTATACCATGCAGAACCTGAGGAGAAATTAGCATTATGAAGTTCTAAAGACCTTCCTGAAGTTCTCAATTCTGCAACTCAAAGAATGTATGTTCTGCACATATCCCACCACCAAGAAGTAACTAATCCAGATCCCAAATCTTGAGAAAGCATCCATACTTATTTTAAAAGGCCTTGTTAGCTTTTTAATCCCTGTATAGGCTGGTGGTGAAGCTGTCACTTCTTCCTGGTGAGGGTATTTCAGTCAAGTAGAGGCAAGTACACATTTACTCTAGGAGTTAAAACAGCCTAAAGAAACAAAAGGTAATGAGCTCCCTTCGCACCTCACCTACACAATCTTGTCCAGCACCCACTCACAAGGTCAGCTGAGGCACAGAGTCACCCAGCCTGCTCCGAGACTGACTGCACTAGATCTCTAGGGAAAACAAACACTCCCACACAGTCCCATGCTATGGAGTGCTCCATTACCACAATAGCACAGAGGAGCCTGAAACAAGGAATGAAATTCGAAGCATCCTTTTCCACTTACAGCGAGTCTTAAGGAATAGGCCCACCAACTAACCACACGGAAATCATGGCAGGAAGAAAGATTTGGATCATTAAGCAGACTGGACTTAAGCAGAAGTGCTGCCTCCCAGCAGGAAGTGGGAGCTGAACCTAGATGACTGCTCACCTCAGCCCAACCTGCCGGACTTTAAGCCCACTGGATGACAATTCTGAGGCAGTGACTTCGCATTAAAGAAAAGTGCTTTGATCCTCAAAATCCAGCTCAGCACAGGGCATTTTTGAACCATCTAAGAGGGGCTACCCCAGAGCACTACTTCCCTAACGACTACGAGGCCTCTTATAGCACTGTGTGACAGCAGAAATACTCTTCTGGTTAGAAAAAAGTTGCTATTTTCCCTGTTGCCTGTCAAGTATGTTACTCATGCTTGTTCTTAGTCAAGAAAAGTCACCGCCTCATTCTGTGGGCAGTTTAAAGAAGGTTTAATGAGGCTTGCTTCTGTTTAGATATGATTCATTGAAGTTACCTTCGCCTTCCTTCTTTGCACTGCTTTTGTCTCAAGCATGAGACAAACAGAGCTTCCACCAAAGTAAAGTTGTTATTCAAGCTGAGGTCTAGGTTAGCAATGCAGACTAACACCCTTGTCATTTATAGACTTCCCCACCACCACCTCTAGGTAGAACCCAGACCTGTGCCATGACAAAGGCTGATTTACCTCAATATGCCAACCCAGAGAGGACTGGAACTCGTTACCACAACATATGGAAAACTCACATCACAGGTGCCTGTACTGTATCTATCCACGACCAACCAACATAAGTTTGCTGACCTAGCTTCCATTTAGCGAGAGCCACCACATATTATACTTACCATGACGCTCTGCTGAGAACAGGATGTAGCACCACAAATATATACATGCAATACTTACTCCCCAATTTTATGCAGCTCGCCTCCTCGTCCTGTGTAAAGTGTCAGGCATCCTTTCCACAGAGATGCATACCTGGCCAAAGAATAAGCAAAGCAGTCTCCCTTAGATAATAACAAATACCACTGCTGAAGAACAAGAAGCAAGAACATGCCATCTTCAAAGGTTAAAAAATACTCCATATCAGAATTAATGGACTAAAACTAATTTCCAGGGACCCCAAGTGCATTCAAGCTGTAGTGCACTAAAAGATTATAGATATCTAAATTTTACTTCTAGCAAAAGGTACTGAAAGCCTGGCCGAACCCTTTGGGAATTCTAGGAAACTAGCCAAGTATTTTGAGATTTGATGCTCTTTCCCTGGCTGGAGCAAACCTTGTGACTACTCCTGCGGAAGAAAGGCATTTTGCCAAAAGCAGTACCCACGTTACCACTCACTGACGAGTCTCAGCTCTGGGACTTACTATGCTTTCAGCAGCAGCCAGGAAGAATTATCTTTGTTCACTGGAGAATATAGATAGTGCTACTGAATGTGTATAACAGGAAGTGCTTACTTTTTTAGTACAGGTCCTTACCACGTTTATTTATTTTAAAGGCACAACTTTGACCACTGTGTTCCAAGTGACATATAGAAATGTAATGATATCATTTTTGGATCGCAGAAACATTTGCTTACAAGACAGAGCATGAGTGCACTCTGACTCTTTGTAGTGGCACTTGGCTTCAGGCACTGGAATTTGAGTTATACAAAACCTTCTGTAGAGTTGTTTCTTCCAGTGAAGAGCATCATGTAAGGGAAATGTTGCAAAATGCACATTGGAAACCCAGATGCAGCACAAGGGAGCTAACAGGAACATGGGCGTGTTGATCCTCCCTCAAAGGAAGCGAGAGCCCCAGACATTCCACTGTCAGAAGTCACTGATAATCTGGACGAGTCACCACTTCCTTATGCTCCAGGTCTATCTCTGAAATATAGATAACAAGCCCTTCTCTTGCCCTTCACTTATCTGCTCGGACTGGGAGCCATCCTGCCTCACAGGGCCTCCAACACAGGCACCAAGGAGGGGCCCGGCTGGCAGAACAGGACCACAATGCCAGTACAATGGCAACCTTTCCTGTATCTCAGCACAAACAGTAAAGCATTCGATCTACAGTTTGGAGCATGTCTCAGTTTTCCATCCAGAAGCAGGACTAACGCTCTCCAACTCACGCCACCCTTCACTTTAAAGATGGTCCCCTCTATGCTTCACATTTAATAACCAGCTAGCTGGACAGTCTTGTGGCAGAGCACAACGGGAAACAGAAACAAGTAAGATGTAAAACGTATTTACTTGGACAAGACTCAGGAAGAGCTGGCCTTAAAACACTAAACTCAAGAACTTTGAATTTAAAAATATTAACTGCAATAGCTTCCTGTAAATGAGTTAAGCAGCCAATGACAAAAATCAACAGTGTCTGCTTTTGCAGAGAAATGTATCTAACTGCTTGAAATTCAGCAGAAGAAAGGCATGTTACATGCAGGGCCTAGCTGAGCTTTACTGCTTGTAAGAGTAAGCAGGCTGCACTGGGAAGAATCAGATTAGCCTATCAAAAGGAGTCAAAATCTACGTGCTTTGCAATGGCAACATTCCACACTGCATTCTGAGTTAAATATAAATTTGTGTTTGGAGAACCTTGTACGCCTGTGTGAGGGCATTTTTTAATAGAAGAGCCAAAGCAGAATGTACTTAGCTTTTGCCGTTTCATTACGCAGTCCAAAGGAAGTCTGCAATTCATGTAAATGAAGGCATGACTTAGCCACCCACAAATACTGATGGCAGTTCATAGATTTAATTCATACAAGCCAAACTCAGTTTTTGACATGGAGATGCAACAACCCTCCCATTTGTAGCACTGAACTAACAAAGCAGCTACAGCAAGCCAGTCTCAGAGCAGAGCACAGTAAGGCTGCTGAAGACTATCACAATTTGTTTCAACGTCAGCTACACGCAAGGCCTTGTGCTGGCCCGGAGCCCTGGTTTCATTCTGCGCATTTCAGTGCCCCAGCACTCCACGTGCTCTCCACGCAAGCATGCTTCCCCAAAACCTCCTCCTCTGAGGTGTCAGCCTATTTCGTAGAGAAGGACATTTGCATAGGAGGAAGCAGCTGTAGTCTTGGTGGCAAGGATCAATCAATTTCATTCCAAAAGCAGGAATTACACTCGAATGAGGAGGAGCTCAGTTAGCAGCTCCACCTTTTATCTAATTTTTCCATAAAAAAAGTTGAAAGGACCTTATACATGCTGTAGTACCGGTATCTTCTGCAGTGCTGTAGGCCAAAGTACCAGTGCAATGTATCTTTAAGTGTAAAGTAACTGACATGAACTAAAACGAAATTGACAATCACTTCGCTACTGACAAAGTAAGTGACATGGAAAACGGTTTTTAAATTCTGCTTTAAACTAGTGTACCTTCTCACAGCTAAGAAACATATAGTTGTTTTTTAAACTGGCTCTGTGATGAACCAAATTGCACCTAACCAACTTAACATGCTCTGCAGTGTAGCCCTAGTACAAATTTTTACAGTGAATTTGAGAAGGTTCTCCTCTGCCTGACATTTCTGTCAAATCCACTGCAATGAAAAGCAACTTTCCTGTGTTAGAGATGTTAATTATTCCCTCCTTTTATTAAGGAGCTGACTGCTAGAGTGAAGGAGTGGCTGTAAAAATAAGAACATGGTTTTCATTGCCCTGCTTGATTTACAGACCAGGAGTGACTGTTGCATATGCCCTCCTCCCACAAAGAAGTACTCTCCTAAGGAGATTTTTTTTTTTTTTTAAACACCATGCCTCTTAAATACCAGCTCCTCATTAAAAATATGAGCCCTTCCTACATATCTACTAGAGCATACGTTTGTACTAGGCATGTTCTGGGGTGGAGGAGACTATTTTTATTTGGCAAATGATCTCAGGGTGCTGCCTCCATAATAAGCAGCCAGTCCAAAGAGGACAAGCTGTGTCATCTGTCTTTCAATGACGAGTCAAAGCCTGCTTCCAACCCCAAACCTTCACTTCTGTGACAGAAGCCTCCCCAAGGACCAGCCAGGCTGTGTAGCAGGGCAATGGTCGAGACGGGGGCCGCGCTGGCCGCCGGCAGTCCCCCCGGCCCCCTACGCACCCTTTGGTCAGGCGGATGATGTCCCCCGGCTGGATGAGGCCGCCGATCTCGTCCCACACGGAGATGGTGATGCTGCCCGTCTTGTCTGCCACCTTGCAGGACCTCACCTCGTGCCCGTCCTTCGTCTTGGTGACTCGCCCTGCGGGGGGAAGCACAGCTCAGGGGGCACGGCCCAGCCAGGCCGCGGCAGCACGCCCCACGCGGGACACGCGTGGGCTGCCCGGGCTGGGAGGGTGGGGCGTGCCGGGCGCCACTTACCGATCTCCAGCACAATAAAGACGACATTTAAGTTTTTCAGTCCGGGTTTTATGTCTTTTATGAAGAGGTACGTATCGCTCGCCGCGCTCATGCTGCGGCCGGCGTGGGGGACAGGGCCGGCGGGGCGGGCCGAGCCCGCATCCCGCGGGGCAGCGGCTGCAGCAGCGCAGGGCCGGGCAGGGGAGCACCGGCAGCCCTCACACGGGACGGGGACACGGGCACCTAGGGCTGCGCGGTGAGTGTTGAGGCTCGCCCGCCCCCCACCGCTCCCTGTCCCCACCGACACGACAGCATCCACCGCTCCCTCCCGCTCCCGCCGGCACTCAGGCGAGCATGTGCTCCGCGCCCCCTTTTATAACAACTGGGCGCGACCACCCGAGGCGCCGAGCGGGGGGAAAAGGCGGAGCCGAATGGAACCGCCCGGCGCACGCGGAGCGCCTGGACTGGGCAACGGGCGGGCGCGCGCCGGCGCCGG
>VXAL01001479.1:569556-634230 GCA_013399475.1 Chauna torquata | reverse complement strand
GGGCCGGGCCGGGCCGGGGTCCGGCCCGACCCGACCCGACCCGACCGGGCCGGGCTTCGCTTCGCTTCGGGGTGTGTTCCCGGCCCAGCCTGGCCCGGCCCACTGCCTCCCTCCGTACCTCTCCCCCTGCTCCGTCCCTTCCTCCCGACCTGGGGACAGCCCTGCTTCGGCCCGAGCGCGGGCGGTGGGCAGAGGGGTGTTAGGAGGCCATGCGGCTCTTCCTCACGCCATTTTAAGGCCCGGTTGTTACACAGAGATGGGTCATGTCATAGAAGTTTCCTGGAAGGCAACTCCCGAGAGGCTCCGGCCTCCCTCCCTGTGCGAATAGTACACGTCTGGGAGAAGTATGTGTCCATTAGGAAGTGGGCTGGTGGGTGTTCTAGTGTTCTTTTGTATAACATTTGCTAGGAACACTGTTACTCCTGGAAAAGCATTTGGTTTGAACTCTCCCAAGTGACTATTAAAGCAATTCATGACCACTCTGAAGGCATTTGCGTTACCAGGTCAAAGGCATAGCTGGGGTTCTTCAGAGACAGGGCTGGAGACCCAGGGAGTCTGGACTGAAGAGCCTGTCAGGGGAGAGGCCACCAAGTCAGTTTGTCATCTCCCTGTCTGCACTGACCGAAGGATTTGGGACAGAAGCGTTGTATTAAGATCTTGGGGGCTTTAAGCAAATTGTCCTGCAGTTCATACCACCTTCCAGATTCTTGCATGCACCGCGTGTTTTACTGCGAGACTGCGTTGCACCTAGCAGGACTGCTCCACTGCCTACAGATAAGCATTGCACAACATTTGTTGGACCAGAGCTCTAGTGTGGCAGGATGCACGGCCAAGCATTTCATAACTGCTGTCGTCTTATGGGTTTGTGCTTACAGGAGTAGAAGGGGAAAGCCCAGCTAGCTAAGTGTGGTTTTGAAAAGGAGAAGCAACGTGCCCAGCTACCTTTCCTAAGGGAGAGACCTGAGTTACAGAACCATCAGGAGCATTTGGATGCAGAGAGTGGGTGTCAGCTGCTGTGCAGTTTAGGCTGTTCTGTGGCAGGGAGCTATTTGACATTAGCTGGGTGTCAATATTTCCAGCTGGAGTGCCGACAGTGTAAGAAAAAGATGGAAGGGCTGGAAAGTCTAGCGTGTAAATGCAACTGATGCGCTCCCCACTGGTGCAGCTCCTCTTGAGACAGGCCTCATCCAGCTCCCATCTGTGCTGGAGAAGGAAGAGGCAGCAGGAATTTCATAAGGTTGCTACTGAGCAACTCCCTTCCCTTGCCCCCTGTGGCCATTTCCTCAGGACCTGCTGGAAGTCTGTGTGCAGTTACAGGGCTATGCCCTCACTGGGGTCTTTAAACAACTGGAAGAAGCCTCCCATTCGCAGGCCCTGGTTTTTGTGGAGGAGTTTAACCACCCTGATATCTGGGCCCTGAATACAGCAGGACTCAAGCAATCTTGGAGAGTTTGAGAGTGCACTGATGACAACTCTCTGGCACAGGTCATCAAGGAGCTAACAAGGAAAAGTGCTGTCCTGGGCCTGATACTTAAAAACAAGGAAGAACTGGTTGGGGATGTGAAGGTGGGCTCAGCCTTTGGCAGCAGTGACCATGAGATGGTGGAGTTCAGGACTCTCAGAGGAGGGAGCTGAGCAAAAGGCAGGACCACAACCTTGAATTCAGAAGAGCAGACTTTGGCCTCTTCAGAGATCTGCCTGTGGTACAGTCCTGGCAAGAATAGATCCAGAAGAGCTGGCTGGTATTCAGCGTTCACCTCCTCCATGCTCAAGAAAGATCCATCCCAACAAGTATGAAATCAAGCAAAGGTGGCAGGAGGAAGGCAGGCTCTTCTAAGTAGTGCCCACAGACGGGACAAGAGGCATAAATCAAGACATGTGAGATTCCATCTGAACACAAGAAAACACTTTTTTTATTTTTATTTTTTTGCTGAGGGTGGTCAAAAACTGTAACAGGTTGGCCGGAGAGGTTGTGGAGTTTCCATCCATGGAGATATTTAAAACCTATCTGGACATGGTCCATGGCAACCTGCTGTAGCTCATCCCGCCTGAGGGGGGTTGGACTGGATGACCTCAAGGGTCCCTGCCAACTTCAACAATTGTGATTCTGTGGAAAATTTCCTGTCTTCTCAAGTGCAGAAGGAGACACAGAGCTCTACTAAGCTTGATGCATGGAGTAGGAAGGCAAGGTCACAAACTCCCTCTGTATCCGTAAGGGACTGGGACTGATCAGGGAAGACAGAACTGGCCATCTTCTCTTTTATTGTCAGGAAGATACACGTTCCTTCCAGATCCATTTTAAGGCAGTGTTTACAGTATCTGTTCCTCCACTGATGAACAATTTTGCTCTGTTTGTCTCACAAAGAGGCATTTAAAATTTTACTCATATTTTTTTCAATCGTCATTCCAATTGCCAGCCCCTGAGAGTGCCTTTGATATTATCCAGCAGTGATTGAACAATTCGTATTTGCTGTGAAGGTGACCTGCAAAGCAAACCACTTTTTATCCCCTGCTCCTTTACTGTGTATGAAGAAGCCAGAATTGTTATTAATTGATTCTGTTTTTCTAGCATCTTCTTTCCTGCTTCTTTTTTAACCTTAGGACCATAAAGCTACCTAGTTGCATCCGTGGGCAACAGAAGCGCCAGCTTTCTGACCTCCTTGCTAGAGGTGTAGTCAGTCTTCCACAAACAGGAGAAGCACAGAGGGCATTAATGCAGGTGTATCATCAGGCACAAGAGCTTCCAGAAGACTCCCAAATACCTAGAAACAACAAGTTGGCCAAAAAAAAAAAAGTCCAGAAGCCATGACAGCAGTGTGCAATCGGAAGGGAGAAGAGAGAGATGCACTGTCAGCATCTAGGACTCCTGCAATAATATAGTCTTAAAAAACATTAACAAGCACTGACTGCATGAGTGGGTCACACCAAAGAGGCAGCACCAAAACTGTGCTTGTGCACTTCACAGGATATGTGGTAAAGTGTGTGCCTGCAGCCGAAGCAGGAGCCTTTCCATCACAGAGGGTTTTAAATGTCTGTGTGCCATTCAGCCAGTGTCTTACCACACGAGTCAAATTTAGCCTGCAACGAATTTCTACAAGCAGGGGTTCCACTGATGAAGCTAAATCCATTTCCAAGCTCATTTGCTTGCTACAGAACATTTTTCTTATGTGTGCAAGATTCTGTGTTTGTAGGCTAAGATTCACGGGAGGTTTCAGTCCAAAGCAAAACCAAGGCTGAGTTATTAAAAGAGTTCTCAGCAGTCGCGTATCTGGCAAAAATCCCATGCATCTCAACAGGACTGGGATTTCACCCTCTGGCTTTAATGGAGTTACGCCAGCAGAGAAATTGGTCCAAACTCCCCCTTTCCTTTCAGTTGATTGGTATTCAGTGCTACTGGAGTCCCAGGGTAGGTCTTCCTGCAAGAAATCTGCCAGCAAAAGCAAGAGCTGATGCTTAGTGTTTTATTGTACACAGAGATTAAAAATATACAGAGGCCCCAAAATGCCGCCTTTCATCAAGCTTTACTACGCCATTACCTTACCTCTGACAAGCTCCTCAGTAAAGCTACAGATGCGGTCAGCTGTTTTTTAACATTGATGACACTTCAGCTCCCTGAAGCATGCGCATTTAACAAGCTGGCAGCAGAGTCTGGTGTTCTGGAGACTCCAGAAAACAGCAGCTTGGTGCCTTCAGCATCTCTTGAGCACACTGTATTTGGCCACTGGGGTCATGATTGCCCTGAGGAAATCCCAGAGGAATTTGGGTTTAAATTTCCCCCATACAGATGGAGAGCACAGGAGCTAGTGCCTCCTCGTCTTTTCAGTTGGAGATCCAAAGGCCTATGCGCAACAATTCTCAAAGATTTGTGGGCTTAAAGGCCCTAACACTCACAATTGCTGTTTCTTGGGTCTCCAGCGAGTCGTATAGCAAAAACCAGACCTCACAGCCTTGCTCCTTCATCAGAGGGGTCTTTGCTTGAAAGGTTTAGCAAGTGCAGCTAGGGGGAATTAGCACTTTCACACTGCAGCCGTGCCAGAATAACCCCACTGTGTCCACGAGGACACCGGTCACAGGCACCCAAACAAGTACAGTAACTCCTTTTTTATGTAGGGAAAATAGATGTCAGCTTTACACCAACAAAAACGTGTAGTGAGCCCTTAAACCAGCCCCCCTGTCATGGCTGAGTGGCCAATACAAGAGAGAAGTATTTAAAATCGGAGGGAAACGGGAGTCCAGGTGGGGCACAGTGCTTTGCATGGACCTCTGCATTTCCCCTGGAGAGAGATGAGTCACTTGCTTCACACACGTGGCTCAGCACAGGGCAGCCAGCACTGGGAAGTTGTCTGCAGTGGCTCACAAACCCTTAAATTACCAACAAGCCGAGCCCTTTTCCATCTGTTTTAGCCAAGGGAGTCAGCATTTCAAAAAGCTTTCTGAATGCCTTCTGCAGGGCCAGTCTCTGCCAGGGGTGATTCCTGCAGGAGTTGTCCCATGACACCCTCCGTGGCAGCCCCACACACCCTGGAGACCAGGAGGATCTCTCAGCTCTTTCTGCCCTGGGAAGGGTTTTCACTGCTCTGCTCCGCAGACCCACCACACCACCCTGGCTGCCAGCCGGCTCCGCAGAGGCTAATGGGCTGGAAGTTCAGCCTTGGTCTTGCATCGTCTAATGATGACCTTCAAAAGAAAAAAAATAAGGGATTTATGTCCAGGAAGGAGGCTTTGAAGATTTAATTTGGTTTGGATTTTTTTTTAATGGGGATTTGTTTTTTCCCCATGTTTTTCTTTGTTTCTGTAGCAGTGCCTGCTTTTTCCTGAAACTTTCCTGGCAATATTGATAATATGGACTTATACCTTTCTCAGATCTTAATATAAGCAACAGGGTGTGTTAAAGAGGGAATAAAACACATCTTTTTCCCCCAGGTCAGTTCCCTTGGCAGAGGAAGCACGTCTTGTTCTCACTGCCACGGAGCTGGATGAAGACGCAGGGGCATCTACCCTGCACCAGCCAGCCCCCACCCCTCCTCTGTGACCTCCCAGCACCATCCACGTGTGATCGCCACCTTCCTGGTAGGGATTGAGTTTTGCAAACGAGTCAGATGTGGCCGTAACACCTGGTGGAAAAAGGGGAGGCACGGCGCGGCGCTGAGCAAGCGTGGGAATACCAGCCCAGCCCTCCGCGCTGTGCAAACAGCCGCAGCGCTGCTGGGGATGTGGCTCGGCGCGCCAAGCAAGCTCGCATCCGCACAAGAGCAGTTAGACGCAGTCTTGGTTGTTCAGCTCTGCGCTAATGGTGAAAAACAAATCCTACGCGGACCAAACAAATCTCATCGTAGCAAAGTGCTTCATAAATTACTAACTCAGCCTCCTGCAGACTAATGGGGAATCAAGCTGCTCACCTCGGAGTGCAACACATTTTTCTTTCTCTTCTTCCCTTCTCCCTGTGGCACCTGTAGCTATACTCTGATGTGTGCAGCTTTGTGTCAGTGACTAACGAGTACATAACAGTCACTGCAGGTTTCCGTAGGCTGCACGTTATCACTGCTGTTTAGGAGCTCAGGAGAGGACCTAAGAACCATCCACCTGGCCCAAAATGGGTCAGCAGATAAGAAATGTTTTTTTCAGAGCATCAGACCTGCCAACACAGCACGTTTCAAGTGTCACTGGCGGCACAAGGGGGTTTTGTACCGCAGCTTTTACATTCCCACCTCCATTTTATGAACATATATAAAATCAACGTTCCTGCCCAGCTGGGATAACAAAGGAAACAGTTCCTCCTGAAACCCACCCATGTACATGCAATACATGGGTACTGTAAATAGTCCTTTCTGATTTAGCACCTCTGGGAAGATAGCGTTTGAAACAAACCAAGCCAGTTTGGGATGTTTTAAAACAGGAAAGGAAAAAAAAAAAAAAAAAGAGTTACTCATAGTGATAACAGGTTTGTAGGAACCATTTTACTGCAGCTTGGGAGGGTAACATGGCTGAGCTGCTCAGACATTGTACATATGGGGAAAAGAGCACTCCTGCTTCTCGTGATGACACAGAAACCCCTGCCACAAAGGCTGTGCAACAGGACATCAGATTGCAACCTCACGTCATCAGCCACAAACCAGCCGGTTCCTTCCCTCCTGGCAACTCACGCTTACCAGTAGGTTAACATTTAGAAGCCCAGTTTAGAGGTTCAGTTCTCGCTCCAGTCCCCAGGAGCTCCTCCAAGCAAGGCAATGCTGGCGGAGGCGGCACCACCTCTTCATGAGAGTGGTTTCTGCCTAGGCTTGGTTCAAAAGCCACATCAGATGTCTCAGTGACTGCAGCTTCACTGTGGGAAAGAGGAGCTCGATTCCTCGCTGGTGGACTAATGGCTATCCCAAGGCATCAGATACTTTCATGGCTTTTATTGAAAGAGACTTGCCAATTTGGTGCATTTCTGCTATTGTAAAACCTGTGTTACCATGAAATAACTATTGTTTCTGTTCTGCTGGATCTCCTTCACCAATAAAAGACTTCAGTGATACTAAAATATCAGATACTGCCTTCATGTTGTGCAGCAAGTCACACTGTTCCCTTCCTGTTACTTCTGGATATATAAAGGAGAACTAAAAATTGGATTACTCTGTGGACTATTTTTTTCTGTTTGTAACCACAAAGACACAGGTGCTACCAAGTATACTTCTTCCTGTTGAGGTTGTAGTTAAAACGTTTCAGAGAGTCTCATGTTTACTGCAGGGTGGTATTGCAGAAGACAATAAAACACTTTTTTTTTTTTCTGCAAAAAGGAAAGTAATTACTGGAGTTAAGCTTAAAATTCAAACATAGCTGGGGGACCAGAAATTTTTCCAGGTTGTTCAGTTTTCAGTTACATTATCTGGCAATGCCATAGTTTCATTAAGTTCTCATTAAGACAGATTTTTCATGAATTCAATAATAATTCATTAAGCTAGATAGACAATACTGAAATCTTAACATACAAGGCAATTATTTTGTATTAAGATATTTCAAGCTTCTTTTGTAATTATAAAGAAATAGAAGAGCATCAGTCCAACTGTTTTAAATAAGTCGCCTTTACTGTATGCAGATATTGACTTCCACCTGATGGCTGGCATCTTGAATTCCAGGAGGAGACGATCCTTAAAAATTCCACCCAGCCATTCCAGAAAAATACCCTTACTCTCTACTCCAAAGGCTGAATACAATGGCCATAAGAATATGTATGACCCTACGGCAAGTCTGAAACTTGGTCTTCTCTTTCTCTCGCATCTCTGGAACAATTACATAGAGTAGGGTTCTTGCTGCGTTGGTTTGTTTCGTACAAAGAAGGCTTTAGTGTAATCAAAGTCTTTCATCTGTTTGGCTTGCTTCTGTACCCTGATCTTCAGCGTGAAAGGTTAAAGCCAACACGCATTTATTGTCAGAGTTTTGTCTTACTCCTTCTACAGCAGTGTCTTTCCTCCTGCTGGGTTCTCTGATTTTTCCTGTACCAAGAGTTGTTCCAGTAAGTTACAGTACAGGTTTGCTCCTTGCATTGTTCTTCTTTTGAATGTCATCTTCATTCCTGGGTGCTTAGACTACTGTTTCATACACTGTTAAAATATTGCTACTAAAATGAAGTTCTAGAAGAACAGTCTATTCATCTCACAATACTGATGAAATTAATATTTTATACCTATGTAGCATCTTCCATTGGGTAGAATTCAGGCATGTTATCAATGGTATATTAATTTAACCTCTTGAAATGGTTGCAGGTTATTGAATATTATTCTTGGTTAACAGGTGAAGAGATACTAAGGCAGTAAGAAAGGTGAGTGCCTTCGCAGTTTGAGACATGCTAGACTGAGGAGTAAAACCTATATTTCCCCAACTGTATTGAAGTGTCTGCTGCTTCTTTCTGAAAGATGCAGGTAGCAAACTATTAAAATGATTTCACCACTGGCATAGTAGGAATATACTTCATTCCCTGCTGCACAGTATTTTCCTGTGGTATCTTCAAAGCATTTTACAGGTCTAGGTAAAGTCAGTCCATCTCTCCCACGTGGTCTCGCACATGGAGAGTTTGACTGAGAAAGTACTTACTGGCATATATGTGTGTCCATGGAAAGTCTTCCATTTTGTCTGGTTTGTTTACTTCCCATAGGATCATTAGGAGGTACATCATCCTCTCATTATCCACACGTTCATTTAGTCATCAGTCTCATCTGACTGAGCTTCAGTTGCTGTGATACAGAATTAAGAGATAGGAAAGCCACAATAACACACTTCAGTAACCCCCTAAATAAGTCTCATCCTGAGCATCACCAAATGCCATGTAAAAGAAGACACGTAATGACACATGTTGTGAATACCCCCCCATTCAGTGGGATTTCTGACATTAATTTGTACAATCTGGGATACAGCCTGAAATTCAATATCCTCTATTCTTACACCTAGTTTGTGAGAAAATCAGGTGTTGGCAAAGGCTGAGGTGAGGCTGGTGTGCGCCGCCACCTCCTGAACCCTCCTCGCTGCACCCAGGTGTCCTGGACCCCAGCTGAGAAGCTGAGCTTTAGGCTGGAAGAGCATCTTCCCTGAGCTTGCAAACGGAATCCGGACGCTTCTTCCTGTCTCCGTCCAACAGCATTTCCCTTTCAGCAAAAGGGTGGAAGGAAAATAACCCCCTCCCCTTCTTAGCTTTAGCTAAGCCACTTTGACCCTCCTGTAACAAACCAAATTTTACGGTCGCTATCCCATCTCAGCTTTGCAGCTCTCTGTAATTATCAGGTCACAGAGCAACACATAATTAGCAGTAAGCGTTGTCTGCCCGCAGCCAAGTGATGCACCAGGGAAGGATGCAGAGAGTTCACGTGGAGCCTGTGTCGCACCAACCGCTCCGTCCTGTTGTTACAGTCAGGCAGGTTTGTGCTCATCAGGTACCAGTTACCCAACACCTCTGCAGAGACGTGCAAGACACCCAGAGCATCATTTTGATCACCACCCTCTGATTTCACGGGGCTAATCTGGTGTGCAAATCACAGAGCAGTTTAAGGACTTTATAACCGGCCCCAGGCTTTCTGTTAACCATCACTCCCCACACCCCCGCCAGCAGCAGGTGTAACCCCATTGCTAATGGTGCCCCAAGCAACTGAAAAACTGGCAGTGGTGGCTAGCTCGGAACACTTGCTTTCTTTAACGTAAAAGCCCCCCAGGACTGACTCCCCACCACTACGTACTGCTGTGCTGCGTGGCACAACGCACAGCTGAAGCCAGCACCCAGAGGGTTAATTCTGCTCCGGGAAGCATCACTCATTTGAAGAATCGGTCACTAATCACGAGACAGTTTCCCTGGCTGGTAATTAAACCAATCTGGACATGCAAAGGGCAGTTCCCTTGCCAAGGTGCAGGTCCCGGCATGGACCGCCCGCATCCCGCCGTTGCCGCGGCAGTGCAGAGGATGTGCACCTCCGTGCTTATTAGGCTCCAAGAAGCGTTTCCCGTGTGAATCGGGCACAGAGCTGTTAAACCACCACGGTATCAAAATCAGCAATGGCCACAATTACACGAAACTCAAAAAGCTGGAAGAGTGCTTCTTTGTCTGCTTCGTGTGTTTGAGGCTTTATCTCTCAACTTCCAAAGCACTCCAACAACCAGTGTCTGCTACCTGGGGACACCAGATAAACAGCCATCCTCTGACTCTGCGTTTGACAAAGGAGCCCTCCTCCCTTTACCCTGTTACAGTAATTCCTTTAATATTTACCCCCCACACGGTGTTTATTCTGCAGTCAGAAGGGAAATTCAACTGCCCTGCCTGTGCCGGTGGCCCCCTGGAACTGCCAGCAGTGAATGTAAACTCTGGAGTGACCTCCTGGGTCCATAAACCCCATTGCCCCAGATCATGCTTGGCTGTTTTAGTTTTCTTAGCATTCCACAGATGCCAAAAGTAATCTTAGTTTACATTAAACACAGGCAGGTCAAAGACACTGCTGAAGCCAAGAGCACTACTTGCACGAGTAGGGACTACTCACAGAAAAAGGATTACTGGTACAAGTAGGGATTAAAAGGCTGAAGCCATCAGACTGTAAGTCTCTTTTTTTTTTTTGCAGTGTCAAGCCTTGAATACATAAGCTGGTCACTGGAGCCTAAAGACTCCCAGGATGACGTTGCCTGGAGCTCACAGCCCCACCTACATTCTCCCAAGGTTAGGCTTGGGGCTTTTGAAGTTTTTCCCATTTTGGAAGGCACCCAAGACTAATTACATCAGGGCCTGGGTGCTGCAAGAGGTGCAGAAGCTGCTGAAAATGTCTTCATGCTCCAGCCCTGCAAAAAGGGCCGGGTGAAGCCAAGCAGTCGGCCTGGGCTGCAGCAGAGCGGTGGATCAAGGAGGGAGGCGGTGAACGAACCACCCACAGCAGCGAGCTCCTCAGGGCTGTCCCAGCATCCTGCACTGGGACAGCACGCACCGCCTGGCTGGCTCGCGGGTCTTCAGAAGCGCAGGAGGGGCACAGCATTTGGCATGCTCAGCAGCAGGTTTAGGATGACCCCATGGGTTAATCTGACACCTTCACAGCAAAGGGAGAGCAGGATGCTGAGCCAGGTCACAGCCACGGCTCCGAGCAGATGACCCGGCCGCAGCTCGGATGGGGGCTAGCTCTGGTGAGGACTTCCCTGCACACCTTGCCTCGGTGCCAGTTTGCCTCTGCCCTCACACAGCGCACACGTCCTAGGCATGAGAACCAGCGGTCCGGTGAAAACTGCTGTGCTGACAAGAGCGGTGATCTCTGCGGCGTGGTTAGGAGCAACGAGGAGAACATCAACAGCAGGGACAAAGCAGAGAGCCTTTTCCCAGCGGCCTCCTGCAGCAGCATTTCAAACCCGCACGTGCTTGCAGGCCGATCTTTCTGTGCCTGCAGGTTGCTACGGACAACCAGAGACTGCAGACCTGTCTCGCCACGCAGAGCCCTGCCGCAGCCGGCACACTGCTCACCGAGACGTCCGTCAGAAGGCAAGCAGTGCCATCGCTGCTCCGCGACCGAAGGCACCGACGGCATCACTTTTACGTAAAACCAATCCCTCGGACAAACCCCAGCCATTGAAATGCTCTAGTACCTGAAATCGCCTCCTCAAACGTGCGCCCCGTCAGAGAAACCCCACGACGTCTGGGACTGAAGCACAGGCAAACTATATGGAAGTGAGCCGCTGGAACAAGAACAGGCTCTAGAAAATTACAGGGGGCTGCTGGGGAGAAGAGACCCTGGAGTAAACTCTCCTCGAGCGTATAACCCTGACTGCAGCTGAACTGCGCATTTATTTACAGAGCAGCCCGCCGACCTCACGCGGGGCGAGTGGCACGTCCGAGGGCATACCTACGGCAGGGAAGACAACGGCAGGCGCGGGATGCCGGTGGGAGTACAGAGCTGCCGTGCATCCCAGTCTGGCCAGCGGGTGCCCGCAGCACACAGAGCATCCTGATCTCACAGCGCTTCTTGCTAGCTGACCATCAGAAGCCTGAGTATTATGAAAAACTATATCCCCAACACGGCACTTCTAACGCTGTGTTACCTCCGTGTGCCTCCGGATGCAGGGAGCGGTTACCTGCACTTCAGGTGAGGGAAACAAGGTAGAGGAACATTAAGTGACCTGCCCAACATCATGCAAGAGGTCTGTGGAGGAGCTGTAGCAGACCTAGGTCTCCAGTCTGCTGACTGTATCGCAATTTCTGTCAGTACCCAGACACAACTGTGGGATTTAGTGGTTTTACTCCCATTTTAAGCTGGTGAAAATGCCTGTACACCCTGCAGCGTTATGGGAGCTCACCCCTGCCACACCCTCCTGTTGCCTTAAGCACAGAAATCCACTTTCATTTGGTCCAAAATGAGAACTACAATATAAGATGATGCAGGACAGTTAATAAAGTTACAATCTCTGAATGGCTTGGCACAGAGAAAACATCAAAGAAAAAGACCTTGGAGTAGATTTTGCTTATCCTTCTCCATCTAAACTCAGTGCATGTCCTCCTCTCCTTCAGCAGGTCTGCAAAGAGCCAAACGATTTATCTTCCTAACGACACAGACACAGAGAGCACACCTCCCTGATTAATGAAGTTTTCCACCCGAGGACTTGGTTACACTGCAGCAGACAACAAGAAATGTGATTACTGCTAATATGGCATTGACACAAATGTCAATGATGTAAGGCAAGCAATATCTTTTTGAATCAAGAGTCGCTTCCATCATTATTATTTTTGTTTGCTTCTAACATTTTAATAAGCTGTTGCTCTGTGCATTACCAAAATACTCCCAACTGAAACCATCTAGGGACAAAATAGTTTTCATTAAATAATAAAAAAAAGAATAATTAAATAGGAAGCAACTTTAACAAAAAAGGTGTTGTGTGTTGACGTAGCCGTGTTATCATTTAAACACACAATACTCGAGCTGAAAACTCCAGTCAGCTGATGCCTTTACCCTATTGATAACAAATCAGTTGCTGTTATCAAAGTCAAATACACTGGGAAGAGCAATAATGGCTTTTTGTTTCCCAGCATCCCTGGGTTCTTCCAAGCCCCAAATCTCAGAGGGCTTCCAGCCTGGCAGATGGAAATGGGCTGATGGAGAAGCCACCGTTGAGCACCCAATTACACTCGCTGAGATATCATTAAATTTCCATATCTACAGGGAGGAATTAGCTCAGCTTCGGGCACAAAACTGTGCCCCTTACTTCAGTAAAGACTGGAGAAATAGGCAAGGTCTGAGAAGGAGCTGAGTTTCTAGGGGTTTGGAGGAGAGTTCTTAGTGGCATCCATGAAACCATTAAAGCCCTTGAGCTCAGTACAGAAGCTGCATAAGAAGTTAAAACAAGCCTTAATGCCAGTCACACTTCCATGCAAAAAATGAGAAGCAAGTGGCTGGACAGGAGCAGGAGGCAACAGAGAGACGAGCGTTGTGGTCAAATGGCAAAGTTCACACATGGGCTTGAACTTTATACCAGTGATTCAGGAAGCGAGAGCACAGCCCAGGCAAAACATTACAGCAAACATACCTGGATAAAAGCTGGAGTGGAAATTGGCAAAACCAAACATGAACTTTAAGAACTAGCAGTTAATGAAACAAAAACGATTTTTCTTAATATATTAAAGCAGAAAGTCTGCAGAAGCGTTTGTAGCCAGCCTAGTCACAGAGGGGCAGACAACAGATCAAAGTATGAGGTGTAAAAGCACTGCAAGGCAGCTAAGTCATATTGCTGCATCTGTCCTGCTGCAGGAGAATCAGAATGAGGTAGTGTCAAAGCTGGGGTGTGAAAAGAGCATACAGAAGAACAAACCGATAAAGAAAAAAAAAATCACAGGACTGGATTGCTTTCATTGAAGTGTTATTTCTTCTACTGTTGCTAGTTTGCTTACTATTATGTCTGCAAATTGGGAGTGCCGTGGTTGAAAATAAAGCATGCCAGTGGTGGAAAGCTGAACTGTTTGAACAAATGAGTGAATCACTCTGACGAGGGCATCGACTCGGTTAAAGCAACTGTCCTCTTCTCTTCTTCAGACATTACGGCCTCTTCCTTGTTTCATCTCATAAATATGTTACACCCTCTGGTCAGCAGTTACTTACGTGGCCATTTCTTTCTTCAACACCTAGATATTCTCACAACCTGGTGTTACCACAGATTAATTATTTAGGGATAACTGCAACTTTAAAAGCCAAAATGAAGAAACTAGGTCACTGACAAGAACAATTTGATACTTGCCAGCAGGATCAAAAAAGTGAAAACGATGTGTCTGTCTCAGAAAATGTACATGGCCAGATTTTGGAGATCCAGACCCAAGAGTTCAACATCTGAAGCAAGACGTTTGACAGCAAAATCTACAAAATTGTTTAGTAATCAAATCATCCAAGCCTCAAGATGAGAGAGGAACTCCAAAGTCATGTAACAGCGCAGGAGGAAAGGGCATTTGTAAGAGCAGCTGTGAGTTGTGTTTACAGTTGTATTAATAGGTTCAGACATATTATAAGGACCATTTTTAACTTACACANGGCCCGGAGCCTGCTCCTGCGGGGGCTCTCCATGGGCTGCAGCCTCCTTCAGGCCACATCCACCTGCTCCACCGTGGTCTCCTCCACGGGCTGCAGCATGGAAATCTGCTCCGCCGTGGTACCCCATGGGCTGCAGGGGGACAGCCTGCTCCACCATGGTCCTCACCACAGGCCGCAGGGGAACTTCTGCTCCGGCGCCTGGAGCACCTCCTCCCCCTCCTTCTTCACTGACCTTGGTGTCTGCAGGACTGTTCCTCACTCCTCTCACTCCCAGCTGCTGTTGCGCAGCAGTTTTTTCCTTTCTTAAATCTGCTCTCACAGAGGCGCAAACAACATTGCTCGTTGGTTCAGGTCTGGCCAGCGGTGCGTCCCTTTTGGAGCCGCCTGGAGCTGGCTCTTATCTGACATGGGGCAGCTTCTGGAATCTTCTCACAGAAGCCACCCCTGTGGCCCCCCTGCTACCAAACCTTTACACTTAAACCCAATACACACTCTGACGAGGGCATCGACTCGGTTAAAGCAACTGTCCTCTTCTCTTCTTCAGACATTACGGCCTCTTCCTTGTTTCATCTCATAAATATGTTACACCCTCTGGTCAGCAGTTACTTACGTGGCCATTTCTTTCTTCAACACCTAGATATTCTCACAACCTGGTGTTACCACAGATTAATTATTTAGGGATAACTGCAACTTTAAAAGCCAAAATGAAGAAACTAGGTCACTGACAAGAACAATTTGATACTTGCCAGCAGGATCAAAAAAGTGAAAACGATGTGTCTGTCTCAGAAAATGTACATGGCCAGATTTTGGAGATCCAGACCCAAGAGTTCAACATCTGAAGCAAGACGTTTGACAGCAAAATCTACAAAATTGTTTAGTAATCAAATCATCCAAGCCTCAAGATGAGAGAGGAACTCCAAAGTCATGTAACAGCGCAGGAGGAAAGGGCATTTGTAAGAGCAGCTGTGAGTTGTGTTTACAGTTGTATTAATAGGTTCAGACATATTATAAGGACCATTTTTAACTTACACACATTGCTGTGCCTTCAAAGTAAAGAAATGCAAAATATAAAAAGCAGACAAGCAATAGAAAACTGGTCATATTCTTTTTGTGGGCTGGAAAGAGAAACAAAACCAGAGAAATTCACTACTTCATATCTGGTGAAAAAGCACAAACAACTTAAAAATATTTACCCCTCCAATAAACGTAAAATGCTGTTAGTAAAGCAGGAAAGATCTTTCCTAATCTGAAAGGAACCCTTTAGCATCAAGCACACTCTCAGTCCCCGGTGCAGGAAGCCTGCAGAGCACTGGAGTGCGGTTTGTTGGCAGACCATGTACTGATCGCATCCAGCAAACAGCACAGACAAGCAGTGGGGTAACAGAAATGTGTTTCTAGATCACTGCTGCTTGTTAGAACATCTCCAGCCCTGCAGTCACCTGAACTACTCTAAAACAATGCCATGGTTGCTCCTTGCTTAATCAGGAAACACCATCACCACCATCACAAGATCTCTTCCAGACAAGAGCTCACAGGGGTTAGCTGAAATGAGCTCGCAAGCACAAGTTTGTGGTGTGTCATCACCACAAAATGTTTCCCAGGTGACACCAGTGACACATAGCACCTGTAGGTTCCCCTGAGCTTCCTATTCCTGTTGCAACGCTGAAGCACAAAGCTGCTGAGCAGGTGACGTGTTCAAAACAAGCACTGGAGACCAAGGCTTCTGATCAGAAAAGCACTGGATTTCCCTGAAGTGAGCGGTATTGCTGACCTGAATTATTGTATTTCAGCGTTACAATGTCACTATGGACTTGACACTTCATAACATCAACAGCATCTTAGCTATGTCCCTTGTAAGACCCATTGGTGGTTGCATGCAGCTACGGTGGCAGCATCAACAGAGCGGTATCAGCGTAAGCACAGATTTGTTTTCCAAGAAACAGCAAAACAAGAGCTGAAAAAGGTATTTTGATTTGTGTTATCCACAATAATTCACTCTAGCTATTCACAGTAATGCTGACTATTATTCAGAGAGGTTTCAAGCTGGGGAGAGTGGCAGTCCTGTAAATCAGGAATACATCCAACAGACTAGCTAGAAGAGGACTTGTTTTGAGTCTGCCCGGGTGTTCTGCAGCCACAGAATGTCAAAGGACATCTCTACTTTTAACCACCTCATAAACACTGTGTTGTTTTATTCTGGCACCCACAGCATGAAAAGGAAGATGACAAAAATCACCTCCCAGATAGTTGGTCATTAGTACACTCCATTAAAGAGCCAGAGACACGAGCCACAGTTACAGCAGAGAATATAAAAATTGCACAGAAACGCCACCCGTTTCATGCTTCAGGCTACAAAAAGCGGCAACACCTGCCACAAGGAAAAACATTCCCTTCCCCATCACCGGAGATTTTAAAAACCGAGTTAGACAGACAGCTGCCTGGGCAAGGTAGAGCCAATCACGCCTTGGGGCAAAGGGGCAGCCGAGGTGACTTGGAAAATGTTATCCAAGCCCTGTTCTCTACAGGCATACAGGAGCACCGCTTCAAAACGGCAGTCCCAAGCACGCAGACATCAGTGCCTGCTGGCAGACGACAGCGCAGCTGCGGCAGCAACCTCAGCAGTTTTCTTTTCTAAGGAATAGACAGTGGGACGTTTTAAAAAAAAAAAAGCAAATTAAAATCTAACTGAAATAGCTACAGAAATGGAAAACACTAATAGCCATGAGAATTCAGGGTTCTCGTTGGCAGGCCAGGAGCAAACTTAGGTTGAGAGTGGAAGTTGCCTTGTGCACCCTGTGAACAAGGTACATGGACTGCCCTCTACAGTACAGAACTAGACTGCACCCGGTTGCCGTGTTCCTCCGTCACTAGGAATATTTTAAACTTCAAACTGTATGTTTAATTTATCCTCCACTTACCCATATCTTTCAAACCTAAGTGTGAAAGCTTGTTTTTCCACATTTATTTCTTTACTTTAGACTTTTATCCTCTGCTTTGTATTTACTTTCCCTAACAAAGAAGTAAATGCTATTTTTCCTTTGACAATCTACATTAACACCCCTCCAGTGGTACTCACATTTCTAGTAGAGATGTTCTCTATGCTTGCAATCCTCCAGTCCTTATTCAGCAAGTCATTACTTGGGAAAATCTCTTTTGAATCACCAGAACTGGCCTGAAAATGAAGTGATGGAGCCTTTATTCACCCCAGATGCAGCAAAGGGTTTCAGTGGCATGATGTGCATTAAACGCTCACCAGTAAAAGCCTTCTCAGCTGACTCTCAGGTATGCAAGTGGGACTTAGCACCTCCCATCCCAGCACTGATCACCTGCAGAGATTGCCCTCAGCCTATTTCTAATGCCGTGCAAGTCTCATGTTTTATATAAATTTACCGAGGCACAGCTTCATGCCTTGTACCCCATTGTCATTGCTATGTGTAATATTTGTGTTGGTTTTTTTTTTCCTCCATAAAAGTCTTCCACTGGGATCTGCTTCTCTGTGCTGGGCACTTCTAACAGCATCCCAAATTCCTTTTCCCCAGCACATAGTTTCCCATCCTGTTATATTTATGGCTCTGTTCGACTTTCACTGCCTGCAGATTTGTTGAGAAAATAACAGCCCTTAGGGGCAGATATTTCTTATAGTTTGTTCATGCCTAAAATAATTGTACCAACTTATTAAAAACTCCACTGACAGTATGATACAATAACCTCTGTGATTTATTTATCTTTCAGTGAGCTTTAAAGAAAGCTACTGCCTCTTTCGAGCTTCACACTGTATTGTCCATCATCGAATGCAGCCCTGCGCTCTGATGTTTGTAACACACTACAACAAGACATTGGGCTTTGAATTACATTTATTCTACCCTTATCTCGTTGATTTACTGGTTCCTCAAATATTTGCTTCCTTATACTATCTTAATTGCAGATTCCTCCTGCCTCTATTTTCTTTCACTGCAATTCTACAGAGAACAACACTCTTCGAGCAGCGCTCTCATGCTCTTTTCCCCATTTTCCGTGTACAGCACTGCACCTTTTTTTTTTTAATTCCATTGCTTTAGCCTTTAAAACTTCCAACTAGAAGATTTCAAGGGTATTAAAAACCACTGGATTCCACGGTACCTTTTTTTCATTTTCTCAAGGCAGCTCTGCCATCTGAAGGCTCAAGCAAAACATTTACTGGAGGTACCAGCATTCTTAAGTATACCTCCTGTATTGTCCAGAATTTTTCTGATAACCTTGCATGCAAGGCAAAGGGCCTGATAGGTGTGGACTTGTTTATGTGTTCTGGTAGATGTGCCTGGAAACATGGCCAAGACCTCACCAGCTCCTGGGCTGTTCTTGCTGCTGTAGCTTCAACCACCATCAGTGTTCCACTTGTGTAACGAAGATCAGCGTCTGGCCCCATAGCCTGCCCCGACACTGCCCAAAGCAATGCTTCATACACCAAAAACTAAGAAGCTTAGGCTTCCTGGGGCACCAAAGTGCTCGTGGTTCCCTCTGTCCAAATCAACCTCAGAGGGCACTGGTACACATTTTTTTTATTTATTTATTTTTAGAAGAGGCTGCTCAGAGAAGGCTCTCAGAGGACAGCAGAGCATGACCAACAAACCAAAACTGTGAGTGATATCAAGTGCTTGGAATAAAACAAGCCAAAAAAAAAAAAAAAAAGTAACACGCTATTCCAGAAAAATACCAAACAGAGTGCAATTCCTAAACCTACTGAAGAGGAGGCAGTCGCGTCATGAGGCTGATACAACTCAATTGCATGGGCTAAGCACTTCATTTTAAAGTCTCTCCTGCATGGTATCAATCTCTTTGATACAGACGTATTTTGCAGCAAGGTTTTACACAAATTAATTCTGAATATTTCTTTGATCAGTTCAACTTTTCTCAGTTTTCATATCTTTGAGTGTACCCTGTTTATCCTTAAAAGAAAAAGGCAGTTCACATTCTTTTCCAGTACCTTTTAAAGTTTCCCGGGACGACCAGCACATTTGTAGCCCAACTGCAAAGCCTCTTATTTCTCAGAAAAATAGCCATCCCATTGGAAGGCAGTTTAGCCCTTGAGAGCAACAGAAATTCTCAGGTTTTCCCTTTCCTGCTGTGCACTGAAACAGAGCTATATCGTCATTTTTTTTTTTCAATTAGATCCAAAGAATGCAACTAATAATGACCACAAATAGGAAAACTTTGCCTGAAGTTGCTATTAATAATCTATCACCTTATCTTTAAATTGTTTTTCATGGATTATAGAAGTTTATAATTACTGTTCCCCCTAGCTTCATTTTATCTGGTACAGTAACATAATCAAAATCCTCCTGCTCTAAACTCTCTATAGCAAATCCTCTTTTTAAAACACTTGTTCAACAGCCTCCCTCATTTTCATTTTCTTTGCTGCTGCTTGTTATACTAAAGCCTGGTATCTGAAAATTGAACTGTAGCGTTGACCATTTTTTCAACACAGACCGTATCTTTTCTTTCTGGATGTTAATGCTGTAAATATATTTTAAAACACAAGCCTATCTGCAGTGAAATGCCTTGCATTCCCATTGTGTTACTGTAAATGCCATTATTATGAAGGAATGATTGATTTTGTTTAACGCACTGTTCAAATAGTATGCAGAGATGTCTGTGATGCCAGTGTCATTCTCATGCTTTAATTATAATTTTAATCATCCATGATCTTCCATTTGTTTGCTATAAGCTAATTATTTTTTTTCAATCACAAAGCACTGGAACGATGTCTTAGTATTAATATTTCTTATTATTAAGCAGATTTGCATTTCACTCCTGCTCTCTTGCTCTGCAAGATCTTCTATTTCCAAAGCTGCTCCTAAAAACTCACAAAACATTTATTCGCTGCCTCCCACCCGCTGCACCTAATGAGGGCATTTAGTCATTTATTTAGATTTGGGCTCATGTTAGCAGAGCATCACATCACAGAACTGATGCAGATCCGTAATTACAGGGCAGCAGAGCAATTTGATGCAGCCCACACCAGGTCCCACAGCTTTGGGGACCTCTCAACCCCTTTTCCATGCACTGCTGTCAATAATCTACATCAGATGCCCTTTATGGCTTGCTGTAGATGATATCCTTTTCTCTTAGGCCTTCAGATTCCCATGGGAGGGGAGATGGAAGGCATCAATGTTGAATAATCTACTTAAACCACAGGTGGCCTTTTAATTCTATGATTGCCTGCTACACATATATGGACATTGCAGAGAAAAAAAAAGAGGGGAGACCTTATGGCACTGGAGCAATGTGTTGCTTGGTTCTGAAATCACTTCAGCCCCACTGAAAGCTCTGCAAGGAGCTGGAGGCAGCTCTTCTGCAAAGAGGCGCAGCACGTCCAGAGGCTCCTCGGGGCTGCCGCTGCCTTGCAGCAGGCAGAGGGGGCTGTCTCACTGATCTAGCCTGCCCTAGCATCTCTGTTGGCTCTAGCTTTATTCCTAACTTAATTCCCAGGAATGCAAGGGGAAACACAGAAGCCCTGTTAGGAACTACACTGTGTATGGAAGACCTCGCAGCAATATGTTGCATATACCTGCAAGCCACTGAAATGTGGAATGTCAAAAATAACATAAAACACTATTTTTGTAGGATTTGCTGTACTGGTTTCTCAGAAGGAGATTCACTGATCTGTTTTGACAGAAAGTGTCTTTCCCTGTATATAAATACCAGAACGCAATCGCCAACTGCTGTGCCAGCAGCTCTGGCTTACAGGAGAGCCCCAGCAGCAGAGGAGGCTTCACCTCAAAGGCACACAAGAGGAACCTGCAGCTCCAGTCTGATGTCTGTGAGCTAAATGTCCAAAGTGCCAGCACACAGGGTTCATCTGCATTTTTGAGAACACGTTCAAGTCTGAATACAGAAAATCTGGGAAAGCATACACTGGGCTGACCAGCCTGCTGCTCCACACACCCTCCATCCTTAACCTTAGCAGGCACACAGAAGACTCAAGCCCTTTGCCAGATCTCTGTTTAGCTGCAGCAATTGAAGTGGCAGGCTGCAACGTAGCAAGAGAAAGGATAAAGGAAACCACAGTTGATTTTAGGAAGCGATACCTGAGTCACAGAACCTGACACCCACAGTCCACCTGGGTGCTCAGCCACCTGCAATGACATGCCAGGTCACCTTACTGTGGTGCTCGAAAAGCCAGGCAAAGGAAAAAAAAAAAATCTCCACCTGGTTTTCTTTTCAGTTGTCTTTGGACAGCTGCACATGTTGCAGAGCCTGTGGGTCAGCTCCAGGAACAAGCAGGGAAATACCACTTAGGAACAATTAAAGATCATTAAAGATCAATTATTTTTCTTCCTATCAAGTTTTTTTGGTCAGTAGCTCTTGTATTTTACCTCTAACAGAAAGCACAGTAGCCATTTACACACAGCCTCATCACTGATGTAAATACGCCTGAGGAAATAGGCTCACCAGGCCGAGTAGCTACAGCACAAGGAAAGCATTAAGTTTTCACACTAATTAAGCAGTCTTAATCTGTCCAACATCTGGACACGGAGAGCAGATGTTAGAGTGACTTGGGAAAAGCAGAAAGACCTTGGTTCCACTACAACGTGTGGTAGGACTCTGGTGGCCTCAGAGGGACCAGGAACTGGGCCAGGGACCTCAGCCTCTGGCCTTCTCCTCAGATCAGACAGCCATGAAAACTCAATCCTCCCATGAAACCAGACTGGCTGTTTCCCCCCTTGCATTGCTGTGGATGAGCGCAGGGTTGGATGTCTGTCAAGCAGCAGGATCAGGCCTTCAGGCATGTCTCAGCATGGGCCTGTTTCCCTTCATGTTTCCATGGGCCCACTAGCGGTGTAAATCTCACATGGTTAGAAAGACAGAAGAGTGTTCACACACACCGTTCCTGGAAAGATGCTCCCGAGCATGAGTAACCTCTCCCAGGCAAGCTCTCGACCTTCTGGGTCGGTGCTTTACTCCACTCGCTACCAGTTTACCCTCAGGAAATGCCTCTGAACTATTTTATTGGCCCAAGGGTGACAACAGCCTGAAATACAGTTAGTGACCAAATCAACACTGGCTTTTGACTCCCTCCACATCATAGCCTCAGCATCCACAGCAATGCTCCAGGATAATGGAAAGAGCCAAACCAAATGGCTAAGCTATAAGGAAAATCTTAAAGTTGGGAAAAACCTCCTTTAGGTTGCCTCTAACACCTGCATAATTTTGTCTTGTTCTCTAATTAACAGCACTATGGCATTTCCTAAATTCAGGAGAGGGAATAGTGTAGATATCAGTGCAACGTTAACTATTCACAGGCAAAACCTGTCAGGATTTTGATGGTGATGAAAGTAACAAGTCCACTAACAGAGGCTGAGAAGAAACTTCCATTACTGTTTGAAAGAAATGAGACACACTTCTATTCCGTTATCAAAACTGTGGGGCCCTGAAGTCAGACTTGCCAGCACCTTTGGGGCTCATTTATTATTAAGCACTGGAAATAGTTAAATACTTTTGGCTCAGCTCACTTCCAAGACAGTTTTCCCAACAGCTAGTCTACCTCCATGCCTTCTTGACCTTCTTCAAGAGATTAATTCCAGCTCTTTCTAACCTCCAAGCTTTCCTTGGAGAGGATGTTCTCCAGCATTCCTTCCAAGTTACAGGAAAGCTGAATCAGATGTGACTTACAGCCATGACTATTGGTTTCCTAGCAGCTCTGCAATTGCTTTTAAAGGCCACCCAGAACAATCACCTCTTTTTTCTTCCCCCCAGTGGAAAAGTAATTAGCACCTAAACCATCAACATGTATATGCTGAATGCTGTGGTTGCACGAGCTGCGTGCTCATCAGCTTCCACTTCACGCTGCTGATCCAAAAAGGTTAAGTCATTCTTCCTCCATGGTCAGCTGCATGTAACCTTCAGTTTACTTGGTTATTTGCAGAGAAGGGTCTATGCATCTCAGCTGGCACTGGGGTTAAACAGGAAAGATGCTGATCTAGAACCAGCATCGCTTCTTACCGTTGTATCATACTATCTCTGTTTTCTGCAGAGGTTGTGCTTTCATATTAAATACTAATCTTCCTTTTAATGTTACTCAGCTGGATTTATCTCTGTATAAAATGATTACTGCCTTGAAAATATTTTTTTCTAAAAAGCAGCAGCCGATTCTTAAAAGTGATACCTCAGCTTCTCTCCAATGAGCTATAAATTAAAAGCCAGCTCAGGCACAGATAACAAGCTAACATCATTCACCCAGCAGGGAGAGGAGAGAAACCTAGAACCAAAGCAGTACAAACGTTTTTGTGCGGATGCAGCAGAAGTTGGGAGCCCCATCCACCTTTCCCCAGAAGGGGAGGAGGGAGAGCACTGTCCACCTACCCTGATGCTGCATTCTCCATCTCACCCACTCCAGCCCAGCACCATCACCACAGCAGCACCTCACCCTCCCTTTTTCTGGTGGGTGACAGCCGAGGAGACCATCCCTAGGAACCTCTGTTGTGAGAGCTTTGCTTGTCATCTTGTCACGCTGTCACACCGCGAGGGAACAGAAAAGCCTCTCCCTTCATTCATATATTTCCGAAATTATTTCAGAGCAGATTCAAACTCAAGTCCCTCAGCATTGTCTTTCACACAATACTGTTCACAGCCTTCAGAAAAAAGAAACCAATACAAAACGTTATGCTTCAGAACTTAGCTGGAGTCCAGCAGGCTGAATGCAAGCTTCAGAGCCTGCTCCACAGCCTGTGGAGCTGATGGCAACACAAACATTCCCCCTGACTTCAGAGGGACAAAGTCCCAAGGGAAGAGCAAGTCGAGAGCTAACCTGCTTGCCTCACGGCAGGGACTGAGAAACAGAGCTGCAGCACAAATCTGTTTGGTGCATCAAGTTACAGGCGCGTCCCCTGGCACTGCGGATGCTACAGGAAAGATGAATGCAAGGCCTGGGTCTCCCAGGGCTTGCTGTTGTTTTGTTTTTGCTGGAAGCTGCTGTTATAGGGAGACTCCTTTGCTAAGCTGATTTTGCCAAAGCGTTTCTGGTTGATTTAGCCAACAAACTACAAACTCGTGCAAAATCTTAGCATTTCAGAGCTTCCCCTTGCACACCTCCTTGCTAATATTTGCCCATTCCCTTCCCTCTATCCCCAGCCGCTCCACTGGTATCAAAGCTTTGTTGTCAGACTCTTCCTTTATGCTCTAGGCTCACAAACAAACAGCATCTTTTGTTCTTCCCCCCCGACGAGGACATACAGTACGAACCAAAGTGTTCACACAAATATCAAGCTAACAGCAACACTATCTGTCCCTGTGGCTCAGCTGATATGCGGTAACCCATCAAATCATGGTAATCTGGTGCCTTAAGATTGTTCCTTCAGGCTCAGACACATTGTTCTGCACAAGTGCTGGACTGCACCTCTAAAATACACATAACATAGGGAGGAAATGTGGTGCAAGCTAACTTTTTTTTTTTTTTTTTAATCTCTCTCATTTCAGGGGGAAAAAAGTCAAAACTGTTCAGACTATTATTTATGACAGCCTAACATCTGTTACTCTAAGTAGGAGTTTGAAGAAGGTTGTCAGTCCACAGTCACCCTTCATTAAAATCCAGTAGGTCAATATGGGAATAACTACCCCTTATTGAACAGATAAATCGTACATACCAATGAAAATTCATCATAAATGAGAAGTCAGGGGCTTTTTTTTTTTCTTCCTCTCAGCTCTCACAGCATCTTTTTAGCCTGTATAACACACAGTATGTGTGGTTTCTGTTTCTTAGGGGAAAAATGTTTTGTTGACTATGACAGGCTGTAATTAGGCTGTAATATAAAGCAAGGACAGTGTAATGCTCTGTGTTCATATACTGTGCATCACAATGGGATGTCATTCTAGGTTGCCTGTTCCTTGTGCCTGCTATAATAACCATCATTAGCACTACGAGTGGGTAAAAGCTCTTTTCTTTGCATATTTTCTTTGCAAAGTCAACCTACAGGTTCCATAAACAGGAAGCGAGATTAGACTGACCCTGCCAAGCATTTGGGATCCTCAATAAGCATGCTAGTTTTCTTCCTGAGCTAAAGCTAGACCACCATAATAGGTTCTGTGCAAGGACAGCTCCAGGTCAAACAGATGAAACTGCTGTGCTCAGAGTGGTAGGTGTTTCTGATCACCCTCACCACTGCTGATAGAAAACCCCAAGCCAGAAGTGTAGGCAAGATGTGGCAGGGTATCAGGCCCAGCTTGAATGCAGGGAGGGGAAAAACAAAACAAAACAAAACAAAACACTTTTTTGATACTGAATTTGATTAGTGAGTTCCAAAAGCATTACACCTGGGTGACACAATTCAGCCTGGATAAATATCAGACCTGCAAACAAATCAAATCAGTTTTGAAGATGCTCCACTGTGAGATATCCTGTACTTCCAGCTCCCACGCAGAGCAAGTATTTTCCAAGCTTCCAGAGTTGAACACAGCTGCATGAGTCCATAAGTCAGTTCAGCTTGCAGAAATGCAAGTCCATTTTTTATTTTACCCAGGCTGGCTTCTACTTTAATGCTGGACTGGCTCCAAATCCTTGAAAGCATTGAAGATACAACCAGCTGCCCTATCTGAGAAAGGCCACAGATATTTCTGGGTGGTTGAGCCTGTAAGAGACTGCTACAGAAGTGTGCAAAGGACAGAGTAGTTCCGTGGGTACAATGGGGAAAAAATAAAAATCAGAGATACTGTGGAGGAATAGAAAGAGACAATGCCAGATCATAGGAGAGCACATAGGAGCACAAAACCCAAAGATGAGTTGACACATGAAAGACCCTGAAAGAGAAGAAAAACATGACCTTGGTTGTGCAGGAATTCAAAGGGAGGAGAAGACAAGGTCCCACTGCAGGAAGCTCAGCTTAGCTGTATCTTGTCTGGATTGGAGGGAGATTTTGTGTATTAGGATGCAAAAGGGAAAGAGGATGCAGCAACCAACAAGGAGATGTTAAAAGAGACCTTAAGGTGGAAAGAGAGAAAACAAACGTGAGCATAATAGGTGGCATCTGAGCGGGGTCCTCTGAGCTCTTCCCAGGACCTAGTGAGGAGGCTGATGAGAAAATGACTTTGCCAGGCTTGTCGCAACAGCTGCATTGGTGAGTGATGCCCTGAGATGCAGAGCCATACGCAACCTGTGAAAGCTCTGCAATGCCACTTCCCACCTCTGGCTTTCTTTGCTTTCCTCTGTGAGCAGCTCCCATTTAGATGCTGCGATAAAGCAGGTTTCTCATTTGCATTTTTGAAAACAGGCTGATAGCTTTTTTTTTTTTTTAATTATTATTATTCTTTCCTATGACCTTGGCTGGAGAAAGCCCACAAATTACTTCTGATATCTGACTTGACCACTCATAGAAAACTGAGAGGAACATTTCAGCAGTTCTGAGCCCACGCACATCAGCGGCAGCTGCTGGTTTCTCTCAGGTTTCAGCTCCAAGAACTAAGCCTTCCAAGGAAGCCAGTTTAATATGAAAAATTGTGATATAAATGAGAAATAGAATACCACACACCTAATTACTTTTCCTCTGCTGCCCTAGCAATTAAGAGCAATACTGAATGATGTGTGGACTGTCACCCTTGTGCCCTGTGTGCTTTCTCAAAGGTTGATTTCACACTCAGTATGGTACATGGCACACATGAAAACAAAGAACTCTATTTTTCCATAGCAGTGACTGCTTATGGAAGCCCTTGCAGCAGTTTATTATAGCCTGTTTAAGGAAAAACACTGCTGAAGCATCCCCAACTACCAAGTGCCAGTACAGCCTCTCAGTGAAGATCTACAACTTTCCCAGTAGAACAGCATGCATTTGGTGGTCCACTGACCAGCCCCTTCTGTTTCTGAAAAGCAGACACAGGGATCTGCAAAAAACAGACAGGAGAGGAAAGAAAAAAAAAAAAAACACAAAAAACTACACACAACCAAGCAAAGATCTGGAAGATCTGCAGAAAATAAAACCAATCACCTGGGCTGGGATTTTCCAACGGAAATTAAGTGGGACAATCTTACTGAATGGGAAAATTGGGACCTGAAGTACTGTGAATATTGCTGTCTCGCTGTGACCAAATTAACTTTCCTGTGACGTAAAAGAAAGCTGACAACTCTATATGTGATCCAAAGGTACAACGTAAATAGAAGGTCTTTGTGAAGGACTAGGGCTCCCAAGTACAAGACAGACGAAGAAGTAAAGCTTGGTTTAGTGGGTGCAGTGCATTGAAGGAGGGTGTACTAAGAATATTTTCTATTGAAAAACCTACCGCCTTTATTCAAGGAAATGTAAATGGTTTCATTTCTATGCTGCAAACAATTCACTTCCTCCTTCTTCTATCAAAAGGAAGCGGTGGGGATTTAGGCTGGAGGAGAACATTAACCCCAATGAGAGGCCACCTCTGAAATACACCTACGTGTACGAGTCATTCACGGGTGCCTCAGAAATGCTGGTTTGCTGCTTGACCTATTTCTACCTTCAGTAAGGAGGAAAAAAAAAAAAACACATTGATTTTACAAGTAGTTGTTCTGCAGAATAAACAAAACCCAACCCAATGTTTATTTGGCATCCTGGGGATCTGTTAGAGAGATCACTGTAGAAGGTACAGAGATTTAGAACAGGAGATAAAGAGATGAACTTGTTTTTGGTTCAAGAGGTTGATGCTTGTTAAAGTTACCTACCTGTCCTAGATTCCCCCTCCTTCTCTCCATTCCTGCAAGAGCTTGGTAGAAAAATAAATTGTATAAACAGCTAGGATGTCCTCAGCTGGGAAGCTGCTCTCTGCTAACTCTTTAGAGAAGTGCTGAGCACTCACAAGCCCCTGGAGAGGCAACTTGGCTGAGACCTCCTGCGGTGGCAACATGCATGCTGGGCCACATGGAGGAAGAAATGCTCAGCAGGACGCTGCTTGTCCAGCTGACCTCCAAGCAGACATCAGTTCTTGCAGATTGCAGTCAAAGCTCTGACTTTGCGCACTTCTTTGTGTGAAGGGTAGAGCCAGGCAAGCAGCAAGGGCTGTCTAGAAGATGTGGTTTCCCAGGCAGGCATGGTGCTGCTGGGGATTGTGTTTGCGTCAGGTGTAAGTCATTAGGTTAAGCACACGGAGACACTTAAGTACTCATGAATTAACCCAGGAATACAATACTGACTGCAGTAACATCAGAAAGAAGACAAGCAATGTAAAATGGGAAGCAGGAGGTAACACCATGACAACACCCAGAAGCTAATTTCCCCCACCCCCCACCCCCAGAAGACAATAAATGCAAGAGCAGCCAGGCTGAGTGGGAGAAGAGGTCTTTCCAGTCCAGTTCCCTCTCTCTGACCACAGCCACCTCAGACTAGGAAAGCACGTAGTGCAGCTTCCTCAGAACATTTTACCCAAGGATTTGAGGAACCGAAGCCTCCCTCCAAGGCATATAGCAGAGGACTGGAAATGCCAGCGTGTCTGCACATGCCCTGTGCTAGGAAGCACAGGCGGTAGAACAACCTTTGGGGCCTATCTGAGGCTTGCTGGTGCAGCAAAGCCTTGAGGAGCGGCCTGCAAGGAGCACCGAGAGGTCTGCAGCAGAGGTGGGCGCCAGGGCAGGTGGGCCTGGCCGTGCCTGGAGCCACCCTGCAGGTGTGGGACTTCGCATGGCTGAAGCCATCTCCTCTCTCCGCCCTAGAGGAAGGCACTGCCCTGATGTGGAGCACACATAGGAGTGCAGTGAGACAAGAGCCTGAAGGACAAGGTGCTTGTATTTCTTCATCTACCTCAGGAAGCCCAGCTGTCGGGATCCCTCCCCATTTAACACCAGGAAGCACTAATGGGGCAGGAGAAGATCGTCAATTCACCATGAAAGAGACTGCAAATTATACATGCAGGCAAAATTGGGCCAGGAAAATCAGCTGTCATTAATGTAGTCCTGAATGAAAGACACGAGGAAGCAAAGCAGTGCACTCTTACCTGGCTCCTGCTAGGACACAAGCAATTATGCATACAGAAGCAATAAGCGTAATTAGACAGAGCTGCCTATTTTGTGAGTTACAAAAATGAGGCTAGAGTGCCTAAAATCAGCTTCTCCTGGAACAGCATGGGGAGAAGAGTTACAAGCAGTAAACGCACCACCTGAAGAGTGTTGGCAGCAGCTCACCATGCCTCCCGACCATTGACAGGGAGGACATCAACATCTGGCAGTCACAGGAACCCAGGAATCCACAAGCTTTGGCAGCAGAATGATTGAAGATTTCATAATCCAGGGCCTTTTCCCATGCCTGAGGCCAAAATGCCTGATCAGCACCTTGCAATCAAGCCTGCAGGACTAACATATCAGATAAGGTTGCTACTGAGAGCTAAGGAGGAATTTCAGAGGGGCTGGAGAAACAGCAGCTTCACCCTAGCCAGAAGTAAGGAGACGATGAAAGAACATCCAAGCTGAAAACAAAGGGAGCTAGCTGGGAAATTCTCCATCATTATTAGAGTGTTTTCCTAGTAGGGAAAAAGTAATAATAAAAGACAGGAAAATACTCATCTCCTAAACAGATTTTTTTTTTTTGTCCTGAGCACTTCTGACCCAGTAGCTCTCCCTGAAATAATCTGTATTAGAAACTGGAGCTATGAAGCCTGCAAGGGAATTATGCATCTCACCTAGGAATGCAAGGAACCTCCTAGGAATGCAAGGAACCTGTGGAGAGTAATGCTAGGAAGAAACAGAGACCATATAGGCTATGTTCATCTGTCCAGGTAACAACTATGCAGGTAAGTTAATGGTTGCTTTTGAGTTAGATCTACACGTCATGAAAAATTGACCACCGCTCTCAAAATAATGATGATAATAATAACAATGTACCTTGAATATTAAAAAAAAAGGCAGAGGGGCATGAACCCACTGCCAGTAGACGCTTTGCCAGCACACATTGCCAGCATGCAATGAACGCACACTGGGAATGGCTTTTTTTTCCCCTACTGAGGTTGGCTCCTGGGTCTTCATGCCACAGTGACCTGTGTGACTAGGCTACCACAGGGTGATCCGCATCCCAGTGTGGCTGGAGGAAAAAAAACTCACAAGGGTCGTTAAGACTGCTGCCTCCAGATCACCTTGGGGCCTGGATACACATGCCTGGCTCAGCTCTATACCTTGGGGAAGCACGGGATCACCACAGTCATGACCCATGGCCCTTGCCATTCCCTCCGCTGTGAAATGCTGCCAGAGTCCCCTCAGCTCTCTGCGGTAGCCATGAGGCACAGGGCTCATACTGATATCTAAAGGTTTAATAGGTGGTTTACAAGCTCAGGAAGCATAACCAGACCAGGAGTGGAAGTTCTGCCCAGATGTGTTTATGGTAACAAGAGGCTGGGGTGAAATGAAATGTGGGGATCCTGCCCAACAGAGAGCTCAAATACAGCCCAGAGATCTGTCTCCCTTTCTGTTGTGGGTATAAGTCACCCCCTCTCCTACCCTTTCCAAGTCCCAGTGTCTCCTCACCACCCTGGTCCTGCGCCCTACAACCTCATCAGTTAACTGAGTCTTACATGGCAACCAAGACCAACTTCTGAAATCGCACCAGGATTGTTGCTAGTGCTTCCACGCAGGACAGAGGCCCTTTTATTTCTGCATCCTGTAGCACAAACCTATCTGGGAAGTGATGGGAGTTTTCATCAGTTGTCTCTGTGACTGCAGCTACTATGTGCCTAATGCTTTGCTTACTCTTCCTCTGCAAGTCACAAAGGCTCGAAGGCATTTTTCCCCCCCAGGAATTAAAATAAATCACTCCAATCAGTTGCCATTCTTGAGGTGCTACAAGACAAACTACAGTGGAAATGTTATCATTTGTAACAGATTTAGCCTGCAGGACCAAGTGTTAATTTAAATTTTAACATTTAAAAGTAGTTTCCCGTGGCACCATGTAAATGCAAGGTATGGCCAGCACAAGCAGACCCAAATTGAGTGCAGTTATATCGCTTGGAGTTATTTATTTCTGCATGTGACAGCCACTGACAAAGCCTTGCCTCATTACTCTCCCATGCCCCTGTGTGCATTCAGGACGCTGGAATGACTCTGAGAAAGAAACAGAGGATACAAGAGATATTACCATCCTGAAGTCATTGCTACAGGAGAAGGTCCTGCTGTCCTGACTGCCCCCACAATTGCTGCCTCCAGGACATGAGCTGGGCCAGATCTGGCCAAAACTGAGCAGATTTTCAGCAAGCCATGTCTCTGCCAGAAGCTCTCATTCCTCCAGATGCTGAGGCTTTGCCCTGTAGAGATACCACAGCTTCCCAAATAACAGGCTTTGCTCCTCTCCCCTCGCCCACAGAAATGATACTTTCCTAAAATACTGATACTTTCCTAAAAATATGCAGCTTTAGTCCTGCCTGGCACAAAACAGCTCAGGCCATGCAGTTATATCTTGCCAAATTTACAGCAAACTGAGAGCAAGGTCCAATAAGCAGCAATCAAACAAGCTGCCCTTTGAAACAGAGCCACCAAATACTGAAACGAAACCAGCCAATGCCTTTGTACAGGCTGAAGACAGGCAAGAACCGAGGAAATGAGCACAGCACTGGAAAGATACTGCCTACCTTGTGCTTGCTTGGGAAACAGAACAGGAGCAGGAGCATCTAGGACTTATCCTTTGCAAGGAAAAAAAGTCTTCAGTTGCCAAGAGGCAACAAAGCAAGGTATACTCAGAAAAACAGCCATTTCTCTCCCCCTCCCAGCTTAATGAAAGGGTACATAATCAAGGGAAACAGAAGGAAATCTATCCTAGCATTTCTAGGTTACACATACTTGGGTGTTCCTCACACCATGATTTATTTGCCCATGCTCCATCTTCCAGAATGATCATGCTGACCACATGCTGCCTGGCTTAGCCAGCTGACATCCAAGGGCTACTGCCCTGTAACAGGGTAGGATTTGAGGCAGCATAATCTTTAGGGAGGTAATGACACAGGAAGAAAGAAGAAGGGGAAAAGAAACATGAGTGACCAGCAGAGTCCTGGACAAGTTTTCAGGCCTGGCATTTAGGAAAACTATTTCTGACAAACCAGATCTAGGGGAGGAAAAAAAAAAAAAGACATGGAAACCCTCAGCATCAATCTTAGAGACTGGCTTCCCAGAAAAGCCAGCTTTTAGGGTTATGGACTCTTCTGCCAGGTGGCACATCCTGAAAAGATGAATCATTTCCACAAATGGGCTTTTAGCTGAATGTGTCTAAAACAAACAAAAAAAAGCCACCCCAGAACCAAAGAAACACCCCTTTATCTACATGGAGGAGAAACTGCCCCAAATATCAAAGATCTGTCATATCATATCTTTCTTAAAATACAGGTTTTTTTCTAATCCTGTAAGTGTAAGAAATCATGGAAATGGTAGGTCTGTATTAGAACAAAAGGTTTTTGTTTGCCTATTTCAGTGAATCAGAGTGGCTGCTGAAGAGGACGCAAAATGTTTGGTCTTAAGTGTCTTATGTTCAGAGCATTAATGGCAACAGTAGGACACCACAAGCCACGCTGGCCGTGATATAGTTAAGGTTCCACAGGAACCTCCCAAATATTTGCTGGAAGTCACATTTTTAGTTGCATTTAATTTCTTTCTAACGTTTCACAAAAGACGGCACTGCCTTCCTCCAGGCTGCTCCTAGCAGCCCACAGGGAATTGCCACACTTACTGATGTCCTTATTTAACGCTTCAGTCATTCCTCACACTCCTTCACAGAAAACGCCAGGGCTTTGAGACAGGTCCACCAGCAGGTGCGCTGGGACTCCAGCACGCTGTGCAGGAATACAAACACCAGCTAATTAAATCTATTGTTAAAACAATTTGTTTCTTGCTGGGGTCGAGTCATCTGGAAGTGTTTGAACAAGGCAGGTTTCATTTCTGAGGGCAGACTGCCATCTTCACTCCAGAGTTCCTCACCCGCCTCAAATTATTTTGGATTTCAAGTTCAGATCAGGAGCAGAGAAAGAAGTTACCTTATAATAATTAAGTTAAAAATCCAAGGGCAAAACTCTAAGCTCTCCCTTAGCAAGACCAGTGTTCAGTGGGAAAATCCACGATTTAGCCAGCCAATGTTAGCTCCTAGAAAAAATGAAGGTGGCAAATGAGGAGACCCGCAGCATAGCAATCACAGTTCTATTGCTAATGACCACCTGCCCCCAAGAGGGCACTGTGTATGTGTACTTCCTGGCTGGCAAGCACCCACCATCTCATCAGGAGGGCATGGGCATGGCATCATCCTTCCATCCCAGCCCTCTGCTCTCTCCATAAAGCAAGGAGAATGCCTCATTTCTGCTTTCCATGGATTTATTTCAGGTATCTTTTTAGAGAAATGCACAAGCAGGTCAGCAGCTCAGCTTTCCAGGAACAAAGCAGCAAGTACAATGCAAGGTCTTCTTCATAAAGACGCACGCTACTACTCGTGCAACCAGATCTGTACTGTCTGCCCAGTAATCAGCCCTGTCTCCCTGGGCTGACTATTCGCGCACCTTCGGGAAGTGTTTGAGGACGTGACTTCAGAGCAACTCATGAAAGCAGCCTCTGACAGCTTCCATACCATTTAAACATGTGCTTTATAGCCATAGCCCTTCACCATCAACTTTCCAACTGCGTGTACCATAGACTGTCATGTCCTAATTACAGGCCAAGTTCTGCAGTCCTTAATTGGACAAAAATTAATTACAATATGTGCCAGACAACTAAACCTCTTTCTGAATACATAATGCTCTGTGATGAGGTTCTCCGCAGACAGGTAAGTAAATCAGTGTGAGGCAGAGATTTAAGTGGCATTCATCTGGGATAGTTAAACCACAAAACATTTACCTGCTTTTCTAACTTAATTCTATTTGGATTTAACTGTCATGACTCAAAATGGTACAGATAAGCTTCTAATTTCCCAGCTTTTCTCTTGACCCCCATCACCACACAGCTCCAATTCCATTTCCACCAGCCCAAGAGGTACTTGGGTTCTGTGGAACTGTGTTCAGCTGTGTCCAGCAGTTCTTGGGCTCTTCACTTCAAGTCTCACATCCCATGCTGCTCTGATTATGTCCAGACTTATTAATGCTCTTTATTAGTCTATTCAATAGGTATGTTTTTGCTCAACTATTCTGCCCACTGTAATGCATTATTTTGCTGTGAAATATGTTCTGAGATGCACATTTGAAGCAGCACACAAAGTAGTTATGGCAGGGCTCTAATCACATCAGGGGACAAAATAAACACCCTAGGAGACCATGATGGTTGCAAAGGTATACTCTGACAGGGCAACTTCATGTCAGATACCCACGTGGGGGTGCACTAAAGATGCTGTTTAAGAGGCACCACCACACTGACTGCAGGACCAGAATGAGCCAGTTCTAACTACACTGCTGTTCAACATCTCAAAAGTCTATCAACACCTCAATAAATATCCTTATCTGGGGCACATCTTCCACCAGCACCTCACCCCCTTCCATTGCTTATTGTACACCACCCACCTCATCCTCAGAACAAAGTTATCCAGGGGCAGGGGGCATCAGGCCACCTTCCTGTTATTCATGGCTGCAACAGTACAAACCTGCTTGGGTTCTGCCAGGAGCCCCCAGCTCAGCTGGGGAAAGAGTGACCTGAAGGCTAAGCCAAGTGCCTGCAGCACAGGCCGAGGAGGGAGGTGGTGAGCAGGAGCCTCCTGCATGAAGAAATATGGAGAGTGGCCCCTCCAGGCAGGCTTACCGGTACTGAAGAAGAAAAGCTTGCTTCCCTACACAGCTGGCTTTCCCTAGCTCTCATGAGCCAGGCATGACTTTCCACTTACCATATGGATGAAAGCATAAGATCTCAATCTTCCTCTCTCTTTCTAAAAGGAGTTTTGGCACAGTCCTGCCAAGGAAGCCCTCCTACACACCCCACCCCAGGCAACCAGCCTGCTCAGTCCCTTTTGTCTCCCACTCCAATCTCGCTGATTGCCTTCAGGCTTGAGATTCCTGGCAGGTGAAGCCCGGCAATGCCAGCTGCAAGAGCATGTTTGCAGACCAGCCCATTATCCCTTCCCATCCTTCACCTCCTCTGGCACCTGCTGAGGCACTCACAAGCTGCCCAAGGGGTGGTGGTGTGGCCCATTGACATGTATCAGTTCCCTCTGACTGCTTGCATCCTATTTCGTATCCCCCCACAGTCTGAACACTCATTTGCATGAAGAGATGTTTCTGACCCACAGGAGGTGCCAGGCTCAGGTTTCTTTTTGGCGTCTGAACAACCAAAATGAATGTCCGTGGAGTCTTCTGTCTGGCATTCATCTTGTCCTGCCAAGTTTCTAGGAAACCTCTTATTAGTCCTGCAACCAACTTCAAGAATTTATTGTGTTTGAACAGGAGGATATAGGCAAGATCTGACGGCAAACAGCTGCGTGGATCACATCGGCTGCTGAACACCAGATCCCTTTATCTACCAAAGGAGGGAAAAAAATCATAGCCAGAGTATTTTAAGCAAACACCAATCCCTGTAACATGAGAGGAAGGAAAGAAAAGGCAGCACATTACCAAATACAACCTTCTACCTGTGACTTTGTTTTTCTCCGTTGCCAGCATTGCTGTTGCTGCTGGTAAGGAGCTGTGAGACCATGGCTAAATCCAGGCTGCAGTTCTATGTGCGTGCACACAGCTTTCATAAAACATTTGGAGGTGAGGCTTTGCACTTAGTTGCTCTTGCTTCTGTTCCTTTGACTTTCCAGGTCCATTTAATACCAGTGCCTAAAATAACCTCACAGACAGTTTGATTTTGCAGAAAAGGATGGAGGGCAGTGACAGTACTCCAGCTCCCGAGTCAGCTTGTGTCTAGTATGCTTTTCATGGGATCTGCCCCATTTTTCCTGCTGCTCAGACATCACACGGGCCAGATATCAATTACTTTTCAATACCTCACTAAACAGAGCTTGGCAAGCGAGGGACAAATAACATCACTAGCAAAATGAGAGCGCTTGCCAATAGATTAATGTTCTTTACTGGCTACATCCTATCCAACGAGTGTCTGTACCCATTACAAGACAACCTCACCTTTGTTTATTCCCTCTGGTGCTAATACCTAGAGGTTGTAATACAGCTTTAAGGTACTAAGAGGAATGCTTGCCTGCAAAATTTGCACCAGCCTTCAGCACCTGAAAAAATTCCCTGCAACATTCAGGTGGAAGGGAAAAAAAAAGCAGGTTGCTTTTCATGCTAAGTATTCTCTGTGAATATAAAACAACTATATCAAAAATAATAATAATATTTTTTAATCAGAGGTTAAAATGTGTAAAGCTTATGTTTAAGGAGCTCTTTGCCTATTGCTGACAAGAAGATCTTGGTAGCTTCAGTATCTGCTAGGAAAAGTTGTAGTTACCCTTTGCACTATCTAGAAAGAGGTAGTCAAGTGAAAAGAGTACCTGTAGTTATTTTTACTTGTGCAGCTGTTTGCCTATCACACTGTGAATGTGGGAAAGGGGAATGAGATCTCGTCATAGACTGGCCACAAAGTGTGACACCTATGAATTACTTGACTGGACTTAAAAGTTACAGCCCTTGGGCAAAATGTCTCTACATGTATGGAAATTGAGGTATTTAAAGAAATCTCAAGGGCTCCATGTAAGTACCAGGGTTGTTCCACACGTTGTAACTTACGGCCTCATGGTGTAAGGTATAAAACTGTAGTTTGTTTTGGCTTCTAGACCATCTGCATTAACAGGGCTTATATTTTGGTACACTTGTGCCAGCAGGACCCAGGCTACACTCTGCAGTGCTCACTCGCATGAGAAATCCCTGCCCCAGCGATGTCAATCTATCATCAGGTCAATGGCAAGTGGTCTGAGCCCATGTGGCCACTCTGCCCCTCCTGTCCCCACGCCGGCGGGACTCCCCGTGCTCCTACCCCGCTGGGTCAGGTCACAGGACCGGAGGCTGCAGGGGTGATGAGACTGCAGAGGAGTGGGAACATTTTCTGGGGGCAGAAGGTTGGAGACCTCCAGCTGCATTGCTTCCCAGCAAGGTGAGATGCCCCGTACTATGTAATTGCAAAGCACTCAGGACCCAAGCAAGGTAAACTCAGAAATCCACCTGAAAAAAATGTGTAAGAAAGGTCAGAGGCTCGACTTCTTTTTGTTTTTTAGTAGAGCACCCATCTGAAAGATATTGGTGTGTCCCAAATATTCATACCACATATAGCAGGACCTGAGGTGGAGGGACTGGAAGCAGAAGAGATTTTTGGTACATTTTTATACCAATAAATGTTGAGCCAACAGCTATCAAGGCAAAAATCCATTTCTCCATGACCTAAGCACAGCACAGAACGATAAGCTCAGATATCTTTCCTCCTCCTCTGCCTGACAGCGTCCTGCAAACAAGAAACCCCTCATTCATGCCTCTGGCTGTCTTTCTCTGGAGCTTCTTTCCAAAAGCCACCTGCCGTGCTGTGAGCTGTGGAACAGGCTGAGAACAGAGATGTGCGGTAACATCTGCATTGCTGCAAACAAACCCAGCTCCTGTCGGCTTAGCCAGCAGTGTACAGGAGGGGAAGCGTTTGCTGCAATATCTGCTGCTTCCCCATTTCCACCTGGGCTTGCTTTCCCAAAACTACAAGCTCAAGCAAGCAGATGGAGAGTTACTAGCAGTGTGCAATCCCACAAAATTTCCCCTTACCATTTCAGCATCAGTAGTTGCCACTTCAGTTTTTCCACCCCGCTTTGAACAACACCTCTTTTGGTTATGTTAGTACAGGGGGCTTCAAAGAGGTTTCCCATAAACAAGCATTTTACCTGCAAGCTTTGGGAACATGCCTATGACTTGAATTCCAGCTCCTGTTTCAAGAGCTACACCGAGCATCAGCCAAACCCCCATAGCTACATGCACATCCTCCTGTCCATCAGATCATGGATGGCTGCATTTTCCTGAGACGTTCTGGTAGTAAGAAGGGAAAGGAAGCCTGGTGTAAGCATTTTCCCTTATGAAAATATGCAGTTTCATTCATTTAGTTATATTTAGTCACCCAAATCTCCCAACTCCTGTGAAAAGTACAGCTCAAATCTCTGCTGAAGTCACTGTGGTTATGATTCACAGGCTAGACAGAAGTGCCAGGAGTCAACCATTCAGAAGAAAGAAATTCCAGTGCAGTTATTTGATGGCCCAAGCAGAAAGAGACCCTTGGCCAGATTGCTTCTAGCACCTCTGCAAGCTTGCAGGGTGTCCTCCACCCAACCTCCATCCCAGACAATGTCCTTGAGATCAGATGGAGCCTCTGTCATCTTCAGGAGAAATAAGGATGGACCAAGGACATTCCTCCGTGGTCAGCAGGGCAGCCGCTGCACAGGAATGTTGAATTCCTGCACTTCCAACTTGCCTGTAGAAATAGCACCCACAGTGGGAAAATAGTGTGGTTTTGGACCACAACTTCTACAGCGGATAATACTCGACATGATGATTGCTTGCCTTGAGAAGCCAGGGCAAAGCATCCCCGTGGCACGTATGGAGCTATGTATGCACTGTTCAATTAATTTCATTTATTCAAATGACTTCAAAACACTGACAAGATAGACTCAGGAGACAGATTTTCTCAGTCTTTGGTTGAGTCTTACCCCTCTTTAGAACCAATTTGCTAAATGAAATATATATTCAAAAATTAAAAATAGCGTTTGGGTTTGTATTCAGGAACATGGACATTTTGTGGTCCTAGGCTCCTTTTTATAATTAGAAAGGAAGTGCATGCTCCATAGAGAGGTGAAGGTTCTCAAGTAGCACAAATCAGAAACAACTCTTCCTGAGAGCTAGGGATGCAGCACAAAGAGGAAGGAACCACTCCTGGTCTGAACCCCAGCATGCAGCAAGAGGATGCCTTGTTTTTATAATTTCGATCAATTTGGATAAAAATAGAGGGAGTGCAACTCCAGGTTCAAGAAGATGAAAAGCTGTTTCTTCTGAAAGATAGAGTTCCCCATCCACGCCACACAAAGTAAGAAAGCCTATCTAGAAAAATCACTTCCTGCACCATCGTAATAAAAAACTAAATATTTACAGCCAGCCAAGGCGGTTTGTAATTAGAGACAGTAGAAATCACTCTCCTGTGCCACTCTGTGTAGTTCTGATTTTAATATAACCAGTATCCTGCAGAAAATACATATAGGTCCCCAAAGTGATTTTTCACCCCAGAATACTCACATTTAAACTCTCATCATCAGACAACATCTATTTTGAAAACTCAAATGAAGAGGACAAAAAGGTAAAAAACTCTAAATTATTCAGCAGTGGGAGTTCTCCCCATGTGTGTGCATGGGCATGCCTGGGACACCTGTGAACAGCAGGAACCCACTGGACACCCTTGACATCTCACAAAGGCACTGCCCCACAATTCACCACCTCGTCACAATGCCTGGGTGAGCCCTGAAGCCCACAGTGGCACCCACGGGACCATGGGGGGAGAGTGAAGGTCAACAACTGCTACGCACCATGTATTAAAGCCTTCAAGCCCCGGAGCAAAACACCACCTTTGATAAAGCCCGTCAGGATCACTCAACATGCCAAAAACTGATGCAGGGGAGAAGCTACTCCGTGAGCTCGGCTACAAGCTGGGTCAAACCTTAGGGGAAGGCAGCTTCTCCAAAGTGAAAGCGGTCAGCTCCAACAAATACAAGGTCCCCTTAGCTGTCAAGGTGGTGGACCGGCGGCGAGCCCCCCCAGCCTTCGTGTACAAGTTTCTGCCCAGGGAGCTCTCCATCCTGCGCAAGATCCGGCACCCCAACATCGTGCGCATCTTTGAGCTCATCGAGGTCTGCAACGGGAAGCTCTACATCGTGATGGAGGCGGCAGCCACTGACCTGCTGCAGCTGGTGCAGCAGCTGGGGAAGCTGCCCTGCGTCCCCGAGGCCCGGGACATCTTTGCGCAGGTTGTGGGGGCCGTGCGCTACCTGCACGACCGCAACTTGGTGCACCGGGATCTCAAGTGTGAGAACGTGCTGCTCACAGCAGATGGCCGCCGGGCCAAGCTCACCGACTTTGGTTTCAGCAAGGAGGCCAACAGCTACCCAGACCTGAGCACCACCTTCTGCGGGTCAGCAGCCTACGCTTCCCCAGAGGTGCTGCTGGGCATCCCCTACGATGCCAAGAAGTACGACATGTGGAGCCTGGGGGTGATGCTCTTCGTGATGGTGACCGGCTACATGCCCTTCAATGACACCCGCATCCGCAGCATGCCCCAGCAGCAGAAGAAGGGGGTGCTGTACCCAGAGGGGCAGCCCCCGCTGCCGGAGCCCTGCCGAGCCCTCATCGCCCAGCTGCTGCGGTTCAGCCCAGCCTCCCGTCCCGGCGTGGGGCAGGTGGCCAAGAACAGTTGGCTGAAGGGGGACATCTGAAGGAGGAAGTCCTCCCCAGAGACCCTGGGAGGGCAGTAACATTTTGGTGCAATCAATGCTGTAGAGGAAAAGCACGTCAGCAGTTTGTTGATCATTTTGAGCTGTAGGGTGTGGATGTGATTGCACTTCAAGCACTGGCAAGACCATGTGGTGGTTAAGAAGGCGGTCAAAGGTGGTAGTCAAGACAAGAAGGTAGTCAAACCCCTTCACAAAGTAGATAAAGGCTCCTCCAGGAGCCTCCTGCAGGTTGGGTTTTAAGCCATGGTGACCATGTTGAGCGAGGGGTAAGAGCAAGCTGTGGGGCTGCTCACACCAGAGGTGGCTACCTAAACACCTGGGGGGACCAGGTCTGGGGTCTCCCACTGATCCAGCCTTGTTCTCGACCAAACTGTGTGCTTGAGCTGAGGTGGGGGACAGGGGAGAAGTAGCAGTCCTGCAAATCACTACTGCAGAGACAATGTCCCATTCTTTGTATACCACCCTTTAGATCGCACAGGAATATTCCAAAACCCAAATTCACAGCAGAACCTTTGCATGCAACCCAACACCATTACCGAGCCAAAAATTTTGGTGTGGCTTTGAAATCCATGCCTTAACGTCAACCAAATCTTGCAGATATTGATTCTTGCCAGCATTTGAAATCTCTGCCAAGAGATAACCTGATGAGAAATAAATGCCACTGGCCATGGAGCACTGAAATGGGAAAGAGGTAAAGATGCAAGGTAAAGAAGAACTGCTTTGCCAACACCAGCTTTCCAGCTCCCACACGTCTGCTACACGTGCCAGCTGTCAAGTTCCACTTTCAGATAGTTACTTAAAGGTAGGAGCTGGCATCTGAAATGTGCTTTCACGAGTCATTTCAAATCCCCTTTAAACAAGTTCCAGCCAAGCTTCCACTGAAACTGAAGTCAAAGAGAAAATTTCCAGTTGGGTGGTCTGCTAATCCTGGTGTCGTTAGTGCCCTGTGAGCTAACACGGCGCAGCCTGGGCAGCAGCTCCCCCAGCTAGGGTAGGTCTGCAACGAACAGCCCAGCCCACATGGTTCTGCTGGAGGAGAAGGAAACATCTTTTGTAACACAAACATTTTGGGTCTATTAAAAGCAGCAGTTTAAGTAGAACAAGATGTGGCAGCAGAGCCAGCCCAAGGCTTTTCAGCACATGGCTACAGCAAATTTTGCCACCCCCAGGATGAAGATTTATTTTGCTCTCAGCCTTGCAGCTGCAAAATAAAACTTCATAGCAGCAGCAGCAGCAGCAGCAGCAGCAGCAGCAGCAGCAGCAAAGTCCAAAGCAGACAGAGTAAGGGACTGGAAGGGTGTCCTGGGGCCATCCATGGCTGGGGAAACTTGGGAAGGATCAGGGGGATGCTAGGGATGGAAAAGAACAGAAAAGTCAAAAGGGTGTGGGAAGCAAGGAGGCTGATTTCCGGGTGGTAAGATCTTCAGCAAAGCTCAAGTCTCCTTTTCCTACTAGCCCTCCAACCACCCAGTCAGCCTCATCTTCTCCAAAGCCCCTGCCTTCCTTTGGGAGAGCCCCCCAGTACACAAACCAGGGTACCCAGGCACCTTCTCCTCTCCTTCACCTGCCTTGCTCCATTTCTTGCTTACCTTCAGGTAACCTCCTACAACCTCCTCCCATGCACCCCACAAAGCGGGGCAGCGCTGCCCACCCCACTGGGTCTCCCCACTAGTGCTGCAGCTCTTGTGCTGCCAAACCCCGTGCTCTGCTTCCTCATCCTTCTCCTGCAGAGAGGGAAACATTTAGTTCCTCAGGCAGTGTGGCCCGATACCGTGTATAAATGATTAAGCCAAAGGCGAGGATCTGTATAAAATGTATAGAATGAAATGTCCATCATGCTGTGAGGTCACAGAGGCCACGGGAGATGTCAGACTCCACTGTGAACTACAATATCTTGTAGAAGGTGGTAGTGTGGGTTGGGGGCAGGTGTTAAATAAAAGGGCTGAAAATGTATTTCCAAGCGAAGGGCTGCCACGGATGAAGTTTGAGAGGACCCCATGCTCACACTGGTGTTTGAGTCGGTTTCTCTCTGGCTTCGCACATCTCTCCCTCCTGGTGGCACCCCTTGGACTTGCAATGATGGAAACGGGTATTGCCTACCTCCTTCTGACTGGGTTCCTGAGCACCACCTAGATATTTTTTGTACAGTGATTTGAATATGAGAACTAAATGGTGGCATCATTACCTGATGCTGAAAGTGTGCCAAAGAGCTACCTCCTGAAGCCAGTGCAGAGCCTGGTCTATCACCTTTCATTTTCCAGCTCACAAAAGGCTTCTGCATCAGTGGAAGCACCTTGGAGGCTGCTCTCTTTGTTCCAGTTCAATCACTCTCTGCAGGAATTTGTAATTCTTTAAAAGGGAAAATACTCCCATCTGAAAAAAAATCTGCGTGTCAGTAGAGGATATAGATCAATTCAATGAGTTCCTGTTTGCTGTGATTAAACTTAGAATCCACAGATGCCATTAAAAACCAAAATAACCGCTTGCTCTCTAGATTGAGCAATGATTTTTGTCATGTAAGGAATGCTATTGCCAGATGGTTAAGAGCAAGCCTGACTTTGCTCTCACACCCTTCAAGACCACGAACAGAGCCTTTTTTATTAGGGGAAGTCACAGGATTTGAGAAAACATGGCAATGCAATACATATTCAAACCGAGATTAAAACAAATGGATGTCCTGAATTTTGGCAGAAGTCTTTCTAGCTGTTCAGGAACAAATAGTTTACCTCAGTGTGAGAGCATCGCCCCTGCCTGCCAAAAATCAGTTTCGTGTGTAGCGATGGTGAATCCTAACCATGAGTAAGGAGGTTATAGGTAGATAATCTATGGGCATGAAAGCCTCTCTAGCAACACAGCATAAGAGCTTTTACTGTTTTGCTTTAGGCCATAAAACTTACATTTATAAACAACAAATAGTGTCTCTAGGCATGAGACATCCATCTCAAGGGCTTTCACATGTTTCTATAAGGTGGGCTCAGAGATCTTCAGCAACACACCTTGGTACAGTCAAGATTCAGACTTCATGGAGGAGCCTTCCTCACTCCACAGCATTCTCAAGTTACGCTCAAGGGTTCCCTGAGCTCTGCCAGCCCTGGTGTGATTGTATGGCCTCTCCTCTAACCTTCTTTTAATTTTCCTTCATCAAAAACAAAGATAATACAAAATGAGCTGTTCTAAATCCCAGACCCTATTAATCTCCCACATCCACCACCTTCTCCAAAACAACTGCATCTGTTGAGGACACAAACTGGAACACATGACTAATGTTTTGAAAGGACGTACCCCCTTGAGTGGCTTGGGAAAGTAGCTGGGGTTAAAACAGCAAGTGATTGGGATCATAGAATCATTTAGGCTGGAAATGACCTCCAAGATCATCCAGTCCAACCTTTATCCTAGCACTGCCAAGTCCACCATTAAACCATTAAACCATGTCCCTAAGCTCTGAATCTAAGCATTTTTTGAAGACCTCCAGGGATGGTGACTCAACTCATGGTCAAATGGGGATGTGAACACCATGCAGGACACACCACGGTTAGTACTTTATTTCACCTTTCTTGGAGGCCAAGAAGGGAAATATTCAAAGGCTGTATAAGGCAGCCCTGCAGCATGCAACTACCCGGCTCCTTCTGGCTCACTGGATGGTCCCGTGCCATTGCCCCGTCACTGTGCTGTCGTGCACCGCTCTGTCTTTCAGGTTGTTATACCTGTGTCTTGAAATCACTTGGAGTGACTCTCAAGCATCTTGAAGCAATTTTACCCCATTTAATCTGGGAATGGCGTTAATCATTTCAAAGACATCATCCAAACATTTAGTATGGCTTCCCTCCCTGTACTCTGTGATTTAAATTCAGCAGCACCTTGCCTGAAACTCAGTCTTTATTTCACACAAATGAAGGGAGCAGAGATAATTTCACTGAGCATTGACCTTAAATCTCCCTTTTCAGCCAAGCAAAATTTGCTTTCAAGATTTTAGGCCATAGATCCGAAGCATCTGGCAAGCTTTAGGACTCGGCTGTTTAAAAGCCTACATGTTACAAAACTTCCAGAGATAAGTATATTCATGAATTGTAGGAAAGCACTGCTGGGTAATCAAACACTTATTCACGTATTTCTGCATTAGCTCTCTGGGCTGTACTTTTCTGCCTACAGCAACGCTGGGCTGCCCAACCTGCAGCTAATGAACCGCTTCAGTCGTCCTTGGCCAAGCCAGCACAGGCAGGCTTGGTGCGAGACGTACCTGGGTGACCCTGCCTTGTTCAAAGGCAAAGCTTTCAACAGGCAATTTAGCAAATAAATACACCTTGCTCTGCTTGCATACATTAACCTTTCTGTAATTGCAGCCTTTAGTCCTTGCAGCCTTTTATCTGGCTACCTGGTGTCCTCATCTCTCTTTTCAAACCCCACGCTGCACCAAGTGATGGGTCCCCATGCTTCTGTGTGCCTCTTCAGCCACCTTCATTTTAAGACCTCTTTTCTTTGCTTTTCATATCTCATGCAGGTCTCTACCCGTGCTTATCTGTTGGAAGACAGGGAAGGAGAAAGGAGGCATACACTTTCGTATCATTTGATTATATTAAGCGTAATAAAAATAGCAATAATAAAAAAAATGAGGTTCACACCAAAGGATAGGAGCCAGAGGATCTCCATGTGCGTAATTTTCCTTGCAGATAAGAGACTTTCCATGATTCGTATTTTCATTTTCACAGCACCTACCAAACATTAATCCCCACTCTAGCACCAGGTGGTAAATATTATTCTCCCTGTGTTGCAGTGAGCAGACGAGGTTGCTTACCTCAAGCCAAGAGGATTTCATTTTACATTACGGTTTAAAACTTCTGGTCTTCAGACTTCTGATCAGATCATGGCTCTGTCTTGAAACAATAATAAATTCAACAATATTTGATGGCCTGGAAAGACATTTGAATTCCCTCTCCAACTGCTTCCAAATCAATCTCATTTTATCTCATGAATGAACAAGAGGGAACATACTACAAAAGCAGATGGCTCTTTCCCAGCTCTGAATAAAGGATCCAAATTTCCTAACTGCATTAACACAGTCACAGGATGCGGTGTGGACACAGGCTGCCCATAAGCTGTACAAGCTCCATCCTTGGAGGTTTCCAAGCAATGACCAGACAAAGTCCCAAGCAGCCTGGTCTGCTCTCTGGTCCTTGCTTGAGCAAGGGTGTTGGGCTGGAGACCTGCAAGCTACCAGGTGGCAGCTATTACTTCTCTCACAGCTGCACAGACTTCTCAGTGGTTTTGTCTGCAAGGGTAAGAGTAGACCCATGAAAACGTGGGACAGCAAAGCAATGCGTGCATCTGGCACTTACATTTTAGCTATTATTGACTTCTCTTACAGGTGGTGACATGACACAAGCACCTAAAAAGACAGGGCTTGGGGGTGACTGCAGTTGTTGGGTGTTTCTCTTTGAGTACCAAGAGCTGTATAAGGCAGGGAGTCTGTACCTTTCCTTCCTCCCTTCCTTCCTCCCTTCCTTCCTTGCCGCATTATTACCAGCCACAGTAGCAACCAGCAGGTTCCTGATAAGATATACATGGCATTACTTCCTTCTCCCAGCCGACACATATTCATTACCAATTGATCCGTTCCAGAAGCAGCTATAATCCCAAATGTCACATGAGGCCTGCTGGGAGAGATCCTCTGTACAGCAGTTGTAGCCGATCATCCCTGCCTCAGAAGACCGTGTGTCTTCAGTGAGAGAGGCCTTTGGCACAGGAGGGGACCTTCTCCAGGACCTGGCCATTTGCAGGTGACAACACGAAGAGCAGACAGCAGGATGCCACAGCGATCAGTTTGCCACCTGTTTCACCTGGCATCAGAGAAGTATTTCTGGGCAGCACAGCTCACGGTGTGCTCTACAACACGTGCGATTCCTGCTAACACATAGGAAAGTAATTAAATGCCTCTTCGCAAGCCAGTTTAACCTCGATAATGAGACAAGGTCAGTAATAGCACCGTCAGAGTCAGCATGGGAGCTGACAGGTTCGCAGATCCCCCTGCACCCTTGCGGGAGTGTCTTCCCAAAGGGGCGAGATCCCACAAGATGCCGAGAGCTCTCAAGTCCTGCTAAACGATTTTAAAGCAAATAGCAGCTGAGGGAGCCGAGCACCACCAGACGAGCCCTTAGGAAATACCCGACAGCTGCTTCTCCACGCGGCCACCTTGCCCGTTCTCCACGTACCACGCTGACCCCCTGAAGTGCAGCTGGCAAGGCCGCTCCCCTCACAACGCGCTGCACAGCACTCTCGCGCCAGCGTGTTCTCCAGAGAGGGACAAACGCGCCGTTTCCATTAAAACCTTAATTAAAAATACAGCTGGAGCGCTTACTGCAGCTGACTTGGCTTTAGCTTTAACTCCAGTGTCGGCATCCCCAGCCGAGCGGCTCTCGCCTGGCGAAGTGCTCCTCAGGAAGCACAAGGCCGGGCTGGGCAGCGCAGGAGGGGTTTGCAAGGAGGAGGGGAGAGGTTTGCACAGCTCGCTGGCTGCTGCGGCCTCCTCGCAGGAGACAACGAGCAAACAACCTGGCTCAGGGGACGCCAGACAACACTCTCATTAATTACAAACGAAAAACAAAATTTGTTATTGTCTCACGTATAGTGATAATCCTTGGCTCCTCATTTGCGTGTTCATTAGCTTGTTAGTAGGATACCTGTTACGGAACAGTTAAAACACGCTGTCATGCACATATGCACCTGGTCATTAATTCTAACAACAGTTTCCTTTCTTTCTATCTGACGTACTTCTCCCATGTTCAGAAAATGGTTCAAACTGCACCATCCAGAGCAAACTATAATTGATGAATAAATCTCGGGGAAAGCAATTTTGCTCTGTGCGCATTATACAGCCAATTAACTTTTCTGACATCGAGAGCCACACTTATTTACTGCCGATGGGTCCAGAGACTTGCTGGAGGAAGGACCCATGGGAGGGTTGGACCTATTAGAAGCCTACAAATAAACATATTTATTTACATTATTCATGTTGTGAGTGAGAGACAGTGCTTTGCCTTCCTCCCATCCAGAGCCTGGAAGGAAGCTGGGGCCATGGATACAAAAAGAGAAGCAGGGTTTGGTGCTGCTGTGCTTCTTGTCCTTTCCCTTGAGGAAATCCACAGAGGCGGCCATAGCCGTTCCCATCACCACCACATATTTCATTTCATCTTCACAGAAGAAAAAGAAACTTCAGTTTGCTATCTTTTATTAGATGCTATTTCAGGCAGTGCCTGGCAGGAGCCTGGAGACAACTGTGCTGGTGGTTTTGGGATGGAGAGCCAGCCTGTCAGCAGACTGAATCTATTACAAATGTTATTCTCAAGACGTCAGGCGGGATCTAAGCTTCAAACCTGCAACTCAGCACAAACTTCATTTCATTGTGAAACTGGAGCCTTTTCATGTTTCATCTGCAGCACTTATAAAATATTCGCATTCTTCATTGTGCTCTGCTCCATCTCTTTGGTTTTACTCTACCCCTAAATTTGCTGTGTGCCTCAGATTTCTACAGGGGCAAGGAACAGCTGCACGTCAGATGCTTAGCGAGCAAAGCTCCACGGCCCGCAGCGGTCTGCAAAGATGCAAAAATGCACATCAGCTGATGACCTGCCTGACGGCAGGGGAGCGACAGAGGTTTTGGTGCCTGCCTTGGTGGGTACGTGGAATTTCGCATCCAGCAAAAAGCGTCGGATGAGACTTCAGCGTGCTGGACCAGGACTGTAACTGAAGGCATAAGTTAAAATGCTGACTGCTTCAGTTATCAGCTCTGCTGGAAGTTTAAATACTACTAGTCTCCAGAATGAATGGTTAGATACGGCAAATCGCTATACTGTGTTATAGCTGAAATCATCACCCACAAAAAGATTATCCCAATGCACCACTGAAGCTGAGCTTCTCTTTCCAAGGAAAGCTCCTGTTTTCCCCTAAATTTATCAGCAAGAAAATTTTAAGTATACATGGCTGCTGAGCTGCAATTTCATGCCAGAATAAGACATAACCTGTTGCTAACTCCAACGTCAGAGAAATACAAAATAAACGCACACAGGAGGGTAGTTTTGGTAATGGGGACATTTTCTCCAGCAGTAGACAGACTGGAGTCTGTCTTGGTTTTATCACTCCATGTCGTGAGAGCTTGCTTTCCTCACAGTTAAAAGAAAATCTCTTCTACAAAGACAAACTCACGACAGCCAGCAACACCGGGGAACAAACTGTTCGGCTCAAGCAGTGGGGGAGACTGTTTGTCACATCAATGGATAGTGTGTTCATCTATCGCTTGGACTGGGGAGGCCAGAAACATGGTTACATTGGAGGCCAGAAACATTGGAGCTGGTAGAGGGACAGATCATAAGGAAAAAAAAAAAAAAAAAAGCAGAGACCCGTGGAAGGTTGAAGAACAAAAAAATGAGCACATTGTGTCCAAAGAAAGTTCAACAATTTTCCCAGCTCATTGAATTGTGGGAACTTTGCTTTTCCAGGGAATAACTATGCTATTTTTAGCATTTTTATTATACAATTTGTCACAAGCTGTCTCAGGAGACTATCAACAATCGGTTTCAAACAGCATTTGACCACAAACACTTCTCCACATGTGATTTAGAACATCTGGACCCAAGGAGTCAGCTTTCAAAGCACGCCAGCACCGCGCTGGCTCCCCGCATTTCTTCTTGCTTCCATCTTCACATCCCTTGTCAAAACGCATGTAGAAAGCAGGCTCAAAAACTCCAAAGCTACGCCAATATACCCACGCCCTGCATTTACGCCGAAGCTCTGGGAGAGGAGACACCATGCTCTCGGAAGAGGAGGGCAGCCGGGGATTGCTGGTAGCGCATTCCAGGCATCGCCGAGTTGCAGTGATTTATACGTCACGTCCCCCACAGATGGGAGATGAGATGCTTGGCCTGGAGGCGTGCCAGCCTGAGGAGCCACGCCAGTGCCGTCACACCGCTTGTCACATCTGTAGGTCTGGAAAGGAGGTGCGTGCTCCTCTGCTGCGGTCCAGCTGCAGGCACCAGCGCTATGTTTGGTGCACAGAAGTCTCTGCCACCAAGGGGAACCTTCTCACCGGAAAGCTAGGGTAGGTACAGCATAAATTCACAAAGCAGTTCTTCAGTAAATCTGAGAAGGGGATGGGAAGATATGAAAAAGGAATGCAAGCAAATAGCAGAGGAAATGACATTGTGATCCCAGCTGGAAACGCTGTAATGATCTGCTTGGTGTCTGCGTAGAAACCTGCATGAGAACGGAGTGATTCAGGCCCCCGCAGAGCCAACGAGGATTTTATCGTCAGCCGGAGGGGGATGAAGGTTTCACACAGTCATTAACTTTGTGTTCATCTTTGATTTCTCTCCGTAATCCACACACATGTGGTGTGATCATACAGCAGCCTACATTTCCACTGCCTTCTGTCTCACAAGCCTGGCTCCCCCCGTTTACCAAAGCTGTGCTCATTCGGACATATGCTGTGGTGCTACAGAGCTCCCAAACCAAACCCCACACAAACGCTGGTTTGTAACAACTAAGTCAGCGTAGGGCAGAGGGAGATCTTGAACTGCGCTTTGTGAGGACTCGGAGTGACATTATGGCAGGTTCTACATCTACTTCTTGTTCTGCTTCACGTGCTTTCAAAGAACAGCTGGTAAAATTCTGGCACGTTTGTCTTTCTGAAGTTAAAAAAGCTGGGATTTTGGTACACGGTGTTTTTCATGAGAGCTCACTAAGCCTTTGAGGTCTGCTACAGCCAGAGAAAGCACGCCGGCCATCCCAGCGCGTGGCTCTGCGTTGAGCCTGAGCTGGGCTCGCAGCTCCCCAGCTCCTCTCCTGCATCCAGCGCCCAGCGCGGGGAGGACCCGACCACTCCGCTGCGCTGGCAGAAAACGTCCTCGTGCGCATGTACTGTGAGATGGAACCGCAGCCTCCGTTTTAGTTTTCCAAGGATTTTTAGGAAAGAAATATCTGCAAATACAGGGCTCATCTGTACTTGCTAGGGTCCATTTTGTTTCTCCTTTTCAATACTGAAAACTTTTTCAGCAGTATTAGTAACCAACTCACTCTAAAAGAAAAAAAAAAAAAAACAAACAGGAAATTAGTCCCTCTGTGTAAAATCACATTTTCTTACATGAGGAAAAAAAAAGACATCCTTAAAGCCATGACATTCATGCCACCTTGCAAGTGCCACAGTCCGTCGTTCCCCCCCTCCTCCCCACAAAAAAGGTGGCCAAGTCCCTGGCAATGAAAAATTCTGAACTCCAAGAGTTTATATTCTGGACTTCACCATCTGCCTGAGCTACCCGTGAAGCAAGGCGGTAGGAAGAGTAGGAGAACTGCCACTTTGACCAAAACTCTGGGTTTCAAGCCCAGGTCTTCAAGAGCAAGGAAGCAAACGCTGGGGCTGGTGACGACGGCTCAGCGGTTACTGACAAATTCCTTGTCCCTTGCAAGTCACGCACAGAAGCCACTGTCCGACGTTGCCCGCTCGCGGGCTGCGGGTGGGCTGCCACCACTCGAGGACAGCTCGCAGCAGGCGCTGGAGGACGTGCACAGGGGGCAGCGCCCCGGCTCTTCAGTTTACATCCGCGCATCCGAGCACCGCTAAAACAGAAGAAGGAACGCTGTGGATTCTGTAAAACCCAAGTTTCAGCTTAAATTTTCTTTTGCTCCTGGAGCAGGCAGCAGCCACCAAGCACTCTGTACTAGATGCCTGTGTTTTCCTCCTGTACCTCCCGCCTGCTTTCTAGTCTCACTTGCCCCTCCTTCCCTCCATCCCTCTTCGGCGGGAGGTGGGGCTCAGCACGTGGCAGCACCTTCGCCGCTGCTGCTCCTCGTTTCTCACCTGACCGCTCCTGCGTGGGCTCCTCCACCCGCTGCAGCCCCCTCAGGGTAGTACCCGCTCCTCCGGCCGCTCTTGGTGCCTGCCCAGGTGGCTTTGGCCTCAGGCTGCGGTTTTGCTTTGGCGTTTCTCCTCTCCCCTCTTGCTCTGGCTTCATTTCTGCTTTTTCTCAGCGTTTGCCACCATTTCTCAAATACACCTCTGCAGAGATGCCGCACGGCTCTGCTTCTGCTTTGGCCAGCAAGAGGCAGCCCCCCCTCACGCGGAGCCCACCCTGCTGCCCCACTACTGAAGTGCTGCCGATCGCACCCGGTACAGGGACCGCGGCCCCACGCCTAGGGAAACCAGGCAGAGCAGTTTAAGGTCCTGGTTTTTGTTCCTGGTTAGCTCCATTCCCCTTTTCAAAACTGGTTTTTTTTCTTTTAATTTTTGTTTTTATTTACACTCTACTTCAAAAGCAATTCAGTGAGCCGTAGCAGAGAGACAGGCATAAAGGTCTCACGTGAAAGGGGGCTGTAGGACACACTGGGGTGACATGGAGAGGGGAACAGCTGGCAATACAAAGCCAAGCGTGAGGAGAAAGCCACACCAAGGGAAGCCTCCAAACAACATCACAGGCCAGGATGAGCAGAGTGCAAGTCATCTATAGCACAAACAAAAAAAAGAGCAAATCTACAAGGGGCTCTGCTCTTCCGCTCTGGCGAGAGGAAGCTGCAGGTCCCCACCCATGGCATCCTGGGGTCTGGCAGCTGAAGAAGAAAAGGTGCTGTCTTTAGATAAGGTTTCCTTGCCCCATTTCTACAGAGGAGCCTGAAGATGTGGCTGAAGCGTGGAGCTGAACCCTGCCAAGCAATTTCAGCTCTCCAAGGAGGAGGGTTTGCTTTGGTGCTCCGGGCAGGGAACTGGACCCCCTCAGCTATGTGCTGAGGTCCAGCGCAGCATCCCCAGGGCTGGGTGCTGGCAGTGGGAGGAGGCATCACTCCTGCCCCCTCCCACCCATATGGATGGATGGATGTGGTCCTCTTCGCTCACAGTCCTCCTTTCTTTTCTATTTTGTTTTATTTTACTCTGAGGAATCCTACCTCTGCCTCAAGAGCAGGGAGAAAACCACCCAGATAGGATCAAGAACCACATCCCAGAACGATGCAGTGCCTGGGAGCCCAGCATGTGATGGACACCGAGATGTCAACACAGCACTGCCTCCCAAACGCAGCTTTCGAATAGGGAACACTCAGGAGAACACGTTTGTGCCAGTAATGGGCTGACTGTGAGCTGGAAACAGTCATATATTTATGTTGCAGTAAGCTCCTGCTGTTGGGTTAAAACCAGTGACTTTTTCCTATATCAGAAATAGCTAATTTTTAATTTATTTTTATTTTTGCATTATTCCCATAACAGTTAATGAAAACTCAGGGAACTGCCATCACAAGCCCCCAGTCTTTGTATAAGATTAAGAAGTTTGGGGTGCAATCACCAATTAGAATCTTCCATTGCGGTTAAAAGCTCATCCAGAACTTTTGGACTTTACTGATAAAACAAACGTTAACCAATAGGTGATGGTAATTTTGATCAGGCAGCATAGCTTTGAATGCCAGCAGTTGGAGCCTTCATGGTTAAACTTATGCCAAGGTCCATTTCCATAGCTATGGCAGCGTGCAGGCAGTAACAGCCGAGGTAGGAGTATTTGCAGCTATTTAATGCTCCTCTGCATCTGAATATAAATGAGTTCCCGCCTTCTGGCACAAGGGTTTGAAACTACGCATTTTGTATTCTGATGGATTCCCTTTTTCAGGCTACAAGAAGCACACACAGCAACCTTGAAAACTGTGTGCAGTGAATCAAGCCAGCAGGGACTTCATCACAGCACCACGTCAAGTGGATTCCTCTTTTAAGAGGAAGAGACAGAGCAACGAGAGCGAGCACACAGCAACAGAAGCTTTTCATGTTTCAGACTTTGCTTTTGCTTTTTGTCAGAGTTTTGGGAAACACTGGTGATACTGATACAGCTAGCAAATTAGCTTGAAAGGGAACAAAGCCTCTTTCGTTAAAAACGGCTCTTGGTTAGAAGGGAAATAAAACATTTCCTATAAGCGCAGCTGAAGCCAAGGTGCCAAGATGTGGAGGTCAATAATGGAAGAAAATAACCTGAAAGAATAAATTGCTGCTTTACCCCTGAGACATACGCCTTCCTTTGTCACCAAAGCAGGAGGGAATGAGGACAGGAGGAAGCCAAAACTTGATGAGAGCCAGAGTGGGAAACAGCACCTGATACCTCCAAGACCATCCAGCATCAAGATACTGGTATACTGGTGGGGAAAGGATTTATAACAGCATATATAACATTGCCAGGCCAGCAAAAATCAGTATTAATTGTGGCAAAATGCATAATCTCCCACTTTCCCTCAGGGGCCAGAGATGAACAGCCTAAAAGGCACAAACACCCAAGGAGCTGCTTGGCTCCAACAGGACTTCTCGCACTGCGGTGGGATGAAGAGCCACTGGTGCTTTCCTGGGAAGAGACTGGCTGTTGCCACTCTTACCCTCCACCCTTCAATCTCAAAGACCAGAGGGAGACCCGGGGACCAGGCATGTGGGAGGAAGCCACAGATCCTTAATGCTAAAAGGTCTGTGGTCATTACCAAAAGAAAGGGAGGAGCAGTAAAGCAAGGACTGTAGAAGGCGGGGATTCTTTTCTGCTGGGGAAAGATGTGCATCTCCGCTGACCCACCCACCTCCCTGCGAAGCACAGGGCCTGCCTGTGACTAAGATGAGAGTGATCGCAAACAGGAGGAAGGCTCACCCGGCCTCTGCCTACTGATGCGAGGTTGCCCGTCCATGCAACGTTGTTAAACACCATGCCTGGCACGCGAGAAACAAGTCTCTGAGGCGATGGGCGAGGGAGCCGGGGTGCGGGCAGCCTGCTCATCATGCGCAGCATGCGCATCTGCGGGCAAAGACTCACGCAGAAGCAGGCATGACGAAGTTTAACCAACAGCTTCACCACACATCTGGGACAGGCAGACTTCTACTTTCCCACCGCAGAATGCTATACAGCAGAGAGCGCCTTACCTTGGGGTAAGTGCAGGGTGCAGCCTTGGAAAGCAGTTGAATTAAGAAGAGAGATTCAGATTCTTCAGACTTGCTTTGCTCAAAGAGGCTTTTCTGCATTTTTGTGCATTTCATACTTGAAAATTTTGCTTAGTTCACAGGCAGGTGCCAATGTCTTAAAAGTTTAGGATGAAGAAGAAAGGGAATCTTTCTAGGAATCTTTTAAGACACAGTTTCATCAGCTGATCATAATCGAAGTTAACTGCAATGCCCTCAAACTTTCCTAACTCATTTTAAGTTAATACTCAACTCATCCCTGCGTGCGAGGGAACAGGAGTAGAGCTGGTGCTAGCTGATAACAAGCTGGGATTAGGTTTGCTATTCCTCTCCCAACCCCAAGCCTTTAATAGCCCTAGCTTACCCCAGACAAGTGCAGCCAGACATGAAAGAGTGATGTTTCCTTAAAAAAATACAAATTCATAGGAACAAGCCTTGTTCCCTTTGCATTCCAGCTGTTTTGAGACCGTCCAATCCAAATCTGCCCCAATCTACGTAAATACATTTTTACAAGAATTATTAACAGCAACTGTAAATTCACCATAACCCCTTATCCTCTATATGCCCTACTTAAAAAGTACAGAACAACTGAGAGAATCAGTGCTGCTGAACGAGCGAGTCCTACGGTCTGCATTATCCTAAGACCACGACTTTTACATGCAGCAGACATACGGCAAGTGTTTAAAACAGCGACTGCCCACCTGTATGACAGTTCAGCAGAAGCGGGTGCTGCTCTGCAAATAATCTCTGGCAATGAAGTTTTTTCATACGCTAAACCCCCCTTTACCTACATCTCTAGGGAAAAAAACACTCCAGTTAGTTGCAAAGTAGAAAGCAGTGGAAAGTGGAAGGTGATGGGACAGTGACATAACACAGGATTATTTTAAAGCACATGATTCGAAGCAGTACCGAGAGAATTTTCATCACTTTGAGGGGTATTACAAACACTGGCAAAGAATTGTTCCCCCACTCACAGTCAAATGTGTGTGTAAGCTACAAAACACTCCAGTAAGGACATAAGCTAGATTGGAGGAAAACCAGAATTCTTCCATTAGCGATGCTAGAAATCATTTAAAATTCACACTTGTCTGTACTGTTATAAGCTGTCAGCATCCCTTGAAAACACGTTTCAGTTCTATCTTTGAAACGTGTTTGCTGGGAAGTTCTAATGTCCAAAGAAGCACAGCCATGGGCATCCTGCCCACCATCATCACACTACAGTGCAACCTGCTATAGTAACCATGACCATTTCCTAGAGAATATGGAAAATAACATTTTCTTTGAGATTAAGGATATAAAAGCAGAAGAACTGCATTGGAACAGGTGACTGTGAATCACTCAGAAAGACATGCCGCCTCTCAAGGGATCACACGCATTTCTTGCCTCTCCGAGTCACATGCCAGTGTTGTGCACATGTACCCTAAAATCCCACCTGCCGGCAGGTTAGATTTGAAGGCAGTAAGGAAGATACAGATAGAGAGAAAGCACTGGTCTAGGAATAGAATTTTATTTGATTCTGGAAAATTTCAAGAAACAATTTTTTTTTTTAATGATCCTTGCCCAGCTTTCAGATGACAAATGAAAATTTACAAGTAAAAGGATGCATAAGGTTAGCACCACAGGAGTAGTTGTCTTCTCCTTACAACTCCATTTGACAGAAGGTTATAAAAGAATACAGAGGAAAAGAAGAAAACTAGCTGACCGTGCATTTTTATTTTCAACATCCTAGATTCTTAAACCTAAACACCAAAATACCATGACTCAACTAGCATATCTAAATAATTCATGTTCAGCAGAACGTGCTCTGTACATTCAGGTGCCAAACGGTAACTATCGCAACGTCTGAGCTAATATGCAAGGCAAAAACAGCAAAGTTCCAGAAAAAGAAGTGAAACAACAGAAATCAAAGTGAGGGATTTGTCATTCTTCCAGTGTTACGCTAGTATGGCTATCACGACTTGCTGCAAAGATAAAATAGAAGGGATGTGTATTGGGTCTGGCTGGGATGAAGTTAATTTCATGGGTCAAATATGCTAACATTACCCTGTAATACCCTAATTTCATGGGACAAACATCCAAATGTACTTAATGTAAACTCTCTCGTTTCCTACCTGCAAACAACTACAGGATTACATTAGGCTTCAAATGTTTGTTTTCCTCTATTTGTATTCATTTTAAAAATGTGCCCCTTGTGGTTCTTATTGCAAGGTTTTCAAGGTACTAAACAGTTTTACAACCCCGCCAGTCTTTACTGGGCAGGAATGCTAACACAGGATTTAGGAGTTTTAAATGTAGGAGTTATGTGCTGTCTTCTTAAGGCAATAGAATAACTACTTTGAAGTATCCTAATTTTTAATTACAAATTGACACTAAGATTTCCATTGTAAGCATCTCTAATTACAAAACATCTAAAATGCTTCAAGTTTTACTAAACTATTAACCTGACTCAGTTATTAATTAAAAAAAAAGGGGGGGGGGGTCATATTGGATCATAATGAAGAAGCAACTTTTTGTCACAGTTCTGAAAATGTCTTTTGATTACTCCCACCTTTCAAGGTCCTATGCATGGACTTCTAACAGCGACGTTAAGCAACCAGTTAAAGCAATTCAAATCATAGCAAAACCATCTACTTCAATCCCAAAGCAAGACCCAATATAACCCGAAACAGCTATTTTTTTCAGATGGATGAGGAGGCCACCATTAGCACTAGAACATCAGCTGCTGTACACAGTTTTAACCTGGAGAGCCAGCATTAATGCTGAACTACCCAGAGGAGCCTTCACAGCCATTAGCACTACATAACTTCACCACCGGGAGAGTAATGAGACTCTGAACTTTTCTTTATCTTTCCTTTATTTATGCTTGGACTTCCAGCACTGCACATCAGGTATCCAGGGTCTTCATCTGTCCTATATCAGACTGCAAAAATACAATGGTTTCCCAGCCGTCCTTGCATCAGCAAAGCAAACAGTCACATTCAGCAAACCCTTCACGTGAGTAGTTACTTCTATCTTAAAAATGCAGCTCCTCTTAAGGATTTCAACTAATGCTTCTGGTTTATAAAAGATTAAGTGCAATCAGTTACACTGAAAGTTTATAATGCAGCTCTTGGATTGTGTTTCCCGTGCACACATTTACATCAGGCACACAAGTTATATAAAATAGTTCGGAGTACAAAAATATGGTTATAACATAGGAGTACCAAACAGCACAGAATTAGAACAGGTTTATTACCATAATACCAATTTATATACAGACCCTCGAATTCAAGAATTTTTAATTCGAAGTATTTCTCCCAAATTGACAACTGTAGTGTACACTCTAAAAAACTGCAAATTAACAACACAAATCTATTTTAACCCCTACATGGTCTATGCAGGCTGCACCAATCCTCTCTCTTGCACACAAAAATGTTTTATAAATAATTTTTCACAAAATGTCATGTATGTTTTATTGCACATTGTACATGCCAATATCTAAAAGAAAGGCTCAAACCCTTCGCTTGATAGCTAACGGTTTAAATACCTAGCAGTTATTATTTTATGAATACTATTGCGTTTTTCAGGCTCTAATCTTAACTGATAATTTAAAGAAAAAAGCAGAACAAGAAATATGTTTTGAACTGTATATCTTTTGTAAATGAAATAAGCTTCTTTAATTTTATCCTGATTTCGACTGTATAAAGTCATTAAAAATATCTGACCTAATTAAAAATTCTTTCAAAATTTCTGCATTTTTTTTTTTACTAAAAAATTATCCATATAACTGCTTGTATAATCATATGTTCCTTCTGTTTTGCAGAACTAGGTGTTCCCGTGCTGTATTTACTAAAGTATCAAGTTACATACGTCCTAGTGTTAACTACAATGTTTAGTGTTTCGGTCTCAGCTCCGCCAGTCTGTCCAGCGGTGGCAAAGGAGGAGCCCATCAGAACACCAGAACGGGTCAGTATAAAAAGACACCGGGCACAAGTTGCCACTAAGCATCAAGGTCACGTATAGTTTCTGGTAAGTGGATCTCTAGACTAAGGAATATGAGTAATTTATCATTAATATGTGGGTTTATGGTATGCTGCATTAAAATATGGCCACTAAACAAAGAGAATGATTCATGTATGACAGATAACTTGCCAACTAGTAAAAATGTCCCACTGGGTAAAAATTTGCATGTTGAGGGTTAAAACTATGGCATGAAAGAAAAGATTAAAAAGTCAATCGATAATGTTTTGCCAAGGGTTTCTAAAGCTATTAGCCATCAACAGCTCCAGAAAGGGATAAAACCAGCAAAACCAAACAACTAAAATTGCACTATTACAAAGAAACAAGTCCGTGAAAGGGAGAGTCACCAGCTGCAGTTAGGGGACAGCCACTTCAAGAAGCCGATTGTTTTTTCGTTTGCAAGTTGGGATGTTGCCATTTTTCTGGCTGCCTTGTATGAACTTCACACACACTTTGTCTTGTCTGAACTGGACCAGAAACCTAAGAGAGAGCATAAGATGTGTGTTAGTTAAAGGTGGAAAAAACGCACGAGCAGCTGAAGTCTTTTTGAAGGCCTTTCTTCCATTCACTGCTGTAACTACAAAAACACTTGATACTACTTCTCTGGGAATTCTTTATAAACAATCTAATAAAATTAGGAACTTGAAAGCATCATTAATAGTATTTTTGTCATTTATTTGTGCTCATTTTCAATTATCTACAATACATCAGTGAATTAGGTACCTTTTAAAACCAGATTCTGCAGCCTTGTAGTCAAAGAAAAACATTAAACAAGGTGGTTTTTTTTTTTGATAAAATAATATATGTAAAACTAGCAAAGCAACAAATACTGATACTATTTCTTGTCCATATAGAAATACGCTTTCTTACCATACCATGCAGAAATTAGTCACACCAACACATTCTCTGTATGTGAAGTAAACATTTCTCCCACTTAAAGGTGGGTAAACTGAAATACATATATATACACACCTTGAGCAACTGCCAGACACCTATTAATTCCCTCTAAGACCAATACCGCTGTGACTTAGAAGAAGTTCAGCAGAGGGCGGCTGAAGCCACAACCCATAAAGAGATGGCTTTGTTGGTACGAAAACCACAAGCGCTCAGCTGAGGAGGACGCCTGCTCTCAGCAATGCTGAGCAGCATTTCAACAGCTCAGCAGAAACTGAGGTGAATGTTGAATCCTCAAGCCAGGGGTGAACTTGTAATATGCAAGTGTTTCTGAATATCTCAGTAAGCAGGGAAAATGCTGTTATATCTATTTTACAGGTGAGGCTCCCAGGCCCACAGAGTGCCTTCCTGCTGGCACATCAGAAATGTGCTGCAAAGTAAACTCCAAGTCATCGTCCCCTGGATTACACTTACTTAGCATCGCGTATCTAGCATTTTAGCAGCTCTCATTTCTAATATTTAGTTAGCCTTTACAGCCCCCTGCTCAGCAATTAGGAAACCTCATTTCCTCCTCAGCAATCTCCAGATTTAGATACATCCTACAGTCCAGGGTAAATTAATCTGGATTTGACCCTTTATTTTATACTGGATGAGAAATTTCTTTGAATTTGAAGAATTGCTTTAAAAAAAACAAAAACAAACAAAAAAAACCATGCTCCTGTGGAGCCTCAAACTTTTTGCTGATCCGGATAGCAAGATTAAAAGCAATACACGTGGCTGTGCTGCTTTTTGGCTCACATGCAGCAGTTGCTGACCTAAAAAGTCCTTTGTAACACAGCAGATTTTCCCTTTTAGCATCCTTAAAAAGTCCTCCAGCAGAGGCCAAAAACTTCAAAGAATTTGTCCTCCAGCCGGAAACCACAAATCACGCTGACGGCATTGCTCAGGGGAGGAAGTGGCCGTGCTGTGCTGCGCTGCCCCGCAGCCCTGCTTTCCTGCTGAACAGCCCAGGCGCTCCAAGATTAACTTGTTCGGTGCTCCCCGCCATGCAGGCATCTGGAAAACGTGAGTTGGTCTCAGAGACATCATCTCTTGTCACCAACACTGCATCTTCCTAGACCTTTCCTCAGTCTTCAAGCCTTGCCTACAAGTGCGCTGCAGCACGGGCAGGCAAAATGCGCCTTTTGAGTACAGCTGGCCCTACTCCTGGGCCGCTGCTCCAATATAATAGGTATCGACAGTATTTCTCTGACTAGACATAGTCCTGCATCAACAACAGTTTTGCTTTTATAACTTCTCTTCCCAAGAAGTAGTGTACAGTAGTCAAAGTGAGGCCAGATTTCCTCCTCAATTCCCAGTCTAAACTTCATCATCATATATCTAAACTTCATCATCAACGGACATGGGACTGCTCAAAAAGAAGCAAACAAAACTTAAAATTATTTAGTCTGGATAAACTCCAGAGCAAGACACGCTTGAATTGTTTTAGTCTCCAAAGCAAGAAACAAAACCACATCCCAAAACGTAATGCTCCCAGAAAGCAGGCTTTTTTCCAGACCTAAGGCAGGCTGGCTGGCCAGACAAGTGCAATGCACACTTAAGTCTTATTTTAGTAGTTTATTCCTTTGTAGCAATCACTAAACTAGAAACTTATTAGGGACAGCCACAACTCTTCTAGAGGCTAAAAAACACACACTTGAGCAAAAATGAATTAAATCACATCTAGTACCAGTACAAAGGAAAATGGCAGATGTCATTTTCAAGGAAACAGCAAAATCAGCCTTTACATAAGCCCTCAAATCTGAACAGATACAAACTGTAATCACCATCAGAACTCCAGAATACAATCGGTGCTGTGCAGCCAGATAAAAGTTTGATTTTTGCCTGCAAAAAATTTATTTCACTAATGTTAAAGGCTTCCAAATGTTCTTCTTTATTCAAAATGAATAAATCCACCAAATCAACACTACTGAAGTCAGGGGATGCTTTACACAACAAATTGAATGCATAATAATTGCGGACTAAGTGATGGACTCCTATTCAACAGACTTCATGAATTCACAAAAAGAAATATTTTTATTCCATGATTATAAACACTATAAATTCAGTCCTTATTTAAGGCCAAAATATGAAACTGGACCAAGCAGAAAGAAATTCTAATTTGAGATGCAAGCTATTTATTAAACAAACAAACAAAAACAAAAAACAAAAAAAGCACCACAACAACAAAACACCAATAACCCGTGGCTGAAGCACCATCAGCAGGAATTTTAAGAATATATTTTTCACAAAAAAAACCCGGTAGAGACCCACACTACTAGCACTGCCACAGTGTGCATTTGGTGAGGAGCTTTTCATTCTGTTTTTTGTTGTTTTCACTGGAACTTGGCACCTGGTGTCCACTCTGCCTAACTGATAAACATCTCATAGGAATACGTGAAATTTTCAGTTCACACATGAAAGGATTTCCTCAAATGTAGTATCTCTTAACTGTCTTTCAAGCAGCGTTTCTGCTTCATAGCTCTGTTTGAAACTACGTTAAGAAAAGGACATTTTCTCTAACTACTTTTGAAGAAATAAGAGCCAAAAAAAATACTGGAAATGAGTACTCATTGAAAATTGGATTCTTATTTACAAGTACTCTGTCAAGAGAAAAGAAGCATTAGTTACACAGCAGTGTTTTGTTTCTCTAACATTAGATACTTGACTTTTTAGCACATTGCATTGAAGGAAATGCACTTTTAAGCAAACAAGAAACATACTCATCAGAAATCTCAATGTTGAGCTTCTGCTTGGTTTGGCTGAGAGTAGTGCGGTAAAGTTTAGTGGCCATTTCAATAAGGTGATCACTGCTGAACAGGAAATCCCCTTTACCAGCTGCTCCTGAACCCTGGAACACAAAGGCAAGGCAAGTAGATAAGTTATTAAGTCTTCTGTCTTGTAAATTAAACAGGGATGCAGCGCAGTGTTCAGGCTCAAAATACAATTCACTCTTACATAAACTATAAATCTGTTGAGAATAATAAAACCCCCTCCTGAGCCTAAAGGAAGGTCACCTTCATTTGTCCTACAACACTGTGGTGTTTCTGTCTCCCTCTTCTGGCCACGCCACAGCAAGCTTGCATTTCTTTTCCAGAAAGGAACAGAAACCAGTTACACCAGAACATTTGGAAGAAGGTGGTCAATATGAAAAGACACTATATATAGTGTTCTTCAAATCCGTTCAGGCCAGAAGCTTAATGATTTTAACAGAGCAATGCTGCCAGTGCAGTGAAGCAAATATAGCACCAAACTAAGTTCTTTGGAACTGAGTAACCAAATGAGCTGTGCTGTAACATGGATTTCCTGGAATCACAAAAAGGAGAGAGAAATATTCTGCCGGTGCATCAGGAAGAATTATACAAGCAGCTAAAAAGGAAAACACTGTCACGAGGTATAAGAAGCAGATTAAAGGCTCATTTTACCAATGGAAAATGCTAATCCTGAAGAGGCTACAGTGAAAAACGAAGCCTGATGTTCACAAGTAAATTATCATTCAGGATATAATAACTGTTTATCATTCAGAATGTAATAACTGTTCTCATTTGGCTCCAATAGTTTTAAATCAAAGCTTTTGCAGATATGGTAAAGTTCAAAAATAGTGCTCTAAACCTACAGACTAACCACTTTGATTGAATGCTACAAGATAATTAATAAACTATTTTTATATTGCTGCATGTTGAACAGTCATTATTATAATATAAAGTTGTAACTGACCTCCTTGAGGTGCACTGCAAAGAAGCCATCATTTTGGGAGCTCATGGACACTTTGGTAACATCTCCCAGTGGAACCTCTGACTTGATATTCCCAGACTTTTGATCCGCAAGGAGAACATTATTTTTGGTTAATAAGAAGATCCTGGATGTAGCCTGTGAAAATACAAGATTGCAAACTATTATCTACACAAAGAGAGAATTGGGCTTTACTGAGCACCTGCTAAGACTAGTTCATAGAGTTAATAAGCTGGGCCCACGTAAGTAAACATGAACATTTGATGATCAGTTAAAATTGGGTCAAATTTACTTGTGTCTAATTATAGATTGAGAAGCTTAGCTCACTTTGGCACATATGCTTAGATATAAACAGTTTCTTTAATTACTAGCTTACAGTTATCCAGAAACTGAAGGTCAGAAACTATGCAAATCAGGATAACCTCATTTCTCATGCTCTGTCACTCCCCAGGAAAACCAGCGTACCTTTACAGTGATAGCCATTTTAGGAATAAGCCTCACACGTTTATTGTCATTCACCTAATATACAAAGGTATTTTTTCAGTGTTATGTTCTCCTCCCTTCATCTATCAGAATTATTCTTTAGGAGGATGCACGTTCATATTTTCAAACTACAAATATTTCTAAAGCATGGATATGTGTTCTTAAATTCATATTGGAAAATAATAAGAAAAAGTTCTCATTTCAAACGTAGTTATCTACATACACAACTCTTTCGAACATGTAAGAAATGAATCCTTAAAAGAGTAACAGATTTTAAAAAATATATGTTTTAAACACACTTAAAATTGAAGTTACAAATAGCTCAACTTATGTTTGGTGTAAATCTATTCTAAAATATCATTATAATTAAATTATATAGCCTCCTCTCCTGTAAAATTTTAAAGAAAAAAATTTTAGCAATTATAATTAAGACTTGGCTGTCTAAAGCATATAGAATCATAGCTCATTATTATTTTTTAACTTTGAGAGCTGTAGCCTGTGCAAATATAGGAAAGATATTCTCTTCATTTAATTAGTTCCTTCCAAACCAAAAAATTAATTTGGCTTCAACAACAGACAACCTAATTTCACTCCTACAAATGCATAAATGACATATACATCTGAGAAGCTGAGATCTACTGGTTGTAATATTTAGACAGATATGGTGACAACAACTACATTTACTAAGGGAGGATAATGCTTCCTGTTTTAATAAGTATAATTTAAATGCAAAACAAGTTCTGTGTTGGCAGAAAAAAAAAAAGAGTACCCCGCATATTTAACAGCTTTATTTAAATGATACAAGAAACTTGCCTCTTAATTCCAAAAAGCTTTTGATATCAATCAGAAGGCAGGCACAGCTAGCAAAGTATGCCTCTCATGATTTTAAAACATAATAAAATGTGATAATCAGGAACTTGAAAGACATATGTTAAGTTTTCCAAATATATGAACAATATTTTCTAAGTATTTATTTTCTTCAATTGGCAAACAGATGATCTAAGTTTAGTACAAAGACTATTTCGCTGTGAATCAATACAGCCTGTAACTAGTTGATGAGATGCTATTTTTCCTTGGAAAAGTCACTGAAAACTACAAACACAAACAAGGTTTTAGTAATCTTTATGTAAATTTACAATGGGTGTTTAGAACCACAGATTTACATAAATTCAACATTTCCAGTCTTGCCCTTAAAAAGGGCTTTTTTTTTTTTTTTTTTTTTTTTAATTCTCAAAATTTTACAGGGCAAAAATAA